>DWDT01002148.1:0-14261 GCA_018245595.1 Microceris scylla | reverse complement strand
GAATACGGGTCTCCTCTCATATTGAGAGGGTTAAGGCCATAGTCTGCCACGCTGGCCAAGTGCGGGTTGGCAGAAAACTGACATAACTTCTTTATTTGTTAATAGTAGTTATTTGTTAACAGTTAGTAGTAGTTATTTGTGAAAAAACATTGTTTTGGGTTCTTTTGCATATATAAAGGCCCCCCATTATGAAGTTTTTAAAATATTTGCCATGTACAGACAGCAATCAGTTACAGTTTTATTATACATATAGATTTTACTCCAATCTCCAGTTTTATATTTATTTAGTGAAATGAAAGGGTGATATCACTTTGCCTAATGAGTATCTCTAATATTCATTTCAGAATGGATGTTAGTTTTTAATATTTGTATGTGAATATTACAAAGAATATATTAAATTCAGTGACAATATACCATCTCATGTATGTGTGGAGCCAGCCAATATTATGAAGAGTTGATTAATCTGAGATTTCTATGTAAATACATCTCATACACAGCTTTGAAATATGTGTGGGACATCAAAGAGCTATTTAAGAGAACATAAGACAATGGACTAACTACATATATATTACACTTTAACATGGGTTAATGGAAATACTTTTATTTCCACCATATATAGCTATTGTATTTTCAATCCAGTATATTTATCTCACTTTATATTTTACTTGTTAAAAATATGGAGGAATTTTAATGTACTACTTAAACATCATAAGCAGCTAGCTCACTTCCTCTATTTAATCAGTTGTTTAGTCTGTTATATTTCAGTTTTAATGATGCATGGGAGGCATTCTGAGCACAGATAGGGTGGAATTTAGAATATAGCAAGCCACAAAACGATAAAAAAATATATAAATACCGAGACAATTCAATTCAAAAATGATTTGTTGGTACTAGTACTAAAAAATTAATTCGATATACATTTCGAAATCAAAGCTTCGATATCAAAAAAGACTACTTAAATGGAAAAGATTATAGGTACGTAAATAAATTTACGAATCTTCTAAAACATTCCAGAAGGTGACGATTTTGTAAATATACATAGATAACCTTGCAAAAAATATACCTAGAGTATTCTCTTTCCAGTATGTAAATTATTTCGCTTAAATTAAGGACCCAAATATAGAACTTAATAAAAAACATATAACTAGAATATTTCTAACCTAAAAAGACTACTTACCCTAAATCGTTAAGTGAATCTAAAATGTCGTTCTCCATATTTGAAGATTAGATGCACATCGGGACTCGGGAGGAAATTAAAAAGTTCAAGAAATATATATAAATTCCAATTGTCGAACAATTAAGTTCGCACAGAACACACGAAAGCAGGTGGTCTAAAATTATATACTATTAGGTACTATATAGTATAATAGAAATTTTTGCCAGCAGGCTATTGCAATATGCTATACCCGGCTACATTAATGGCAATGCCAGCGGAGAGTCGGAGACCGACAATCGCGTCATCTGTGTCAAGCACAGGGTTAACAGCCTAATAATTAAAAATACCTGATTAATTAAATTTTACCCGTCTTTTTTATTATCAAAAGTAACAAAATGTTAACTCAAATTAATATTGGTTTAAGATATAAAAACAGCAGTTATTTATTTTTAAGTATTTAACTAAATAATGACGCTCTCCTATTTTAGAACGCATCGTATAACTCCCAATGTAATATAATTTGATTACATTATTTTAAGTTAATATTTAATAATACCTAGATAATGAAAACTTGAACCAATACAGAAAGTAGTTTAGGGACCAGGGAAGTTATTTTAATGATTTTTTCACTGGATCGACCAAGTTTGTGTTCGCTTTGAAAAGCTTTTTATGACGAATTGTATGTAAAAACCAGTGGCGTAGCTGGGGGGTTGCGAGCGGTGCAGTCGCATCGGGCATCAAAAGGACAGGGGCATCAAAGTCGACGATCAATTATTCTTCTAATTGTGACTGTAAACTTCGGAGTGAGTGTGGCAACATGCGAAAGAAGTTTTTCAAAACTTAAATTTATTAAAAACTACGATCAACAATGTCACATACTGGGTTAAATAATCTCGCTATTATGTCAATCGAACATGAACTAGTTGATACTATTGATTTTGAAAATGTGATTAATGACTTTGCTAATCAAAAAGCGCGTCCGTTTTTAAATTTTTGCAATAATTTTTACCAAAATCTAATGTTATAACTTATATATAGTTGTTATAGTTTTGAAGAAATAAAAATTTATATATCTACTCTACTGTGTTCTGAAACCTGAAATCATTTTGACCATTTTAAAGGGCATCAAGTCCTAAGCTGCACCAGGCAGCAAATACCCTAGCTACGCCACTGTTACTGACGGTATGCTGTGCAAATGCACAACATCGATGAAATTCTTATCTCAATCTTTCATCTTCGAAAGCATTTCTTCTCAATAACATCCATATCTGCGAATCTATGCAGCACAAATAACCCATACATTCATACATACACTCATGAAACTATATACAAAAAAAATCGTTACAATGTTACCACTGTACGGCGCCAGCTTAGCGAGCTCCGGCGTGAGTCCGTTTTTGATCTCGTCGGGACACGGCGACACTTCGATTTTGAGCGTCCCAGGGATACATTTCAACTTTCTGGGCGCCGAGCTGGGCCTCTTGATTTCCGCCAGGAACTTGTATAAATCTTCGTCGCGAAGCTTGTCTGTTTCCTGCAGCAAAAGTACCATTTAATGAATTATTGTCTCTACATCAGTTTTGTAACTGAAATAATATATATATACATAGATACAAAGGTACATATACATAATGGTGTTATAAATTCATAGTATTGTTGTTTGAATTAAAGATTATTATATATATGTATTTCCAAAATTTAACAGTATGTTACAGATATATTGCTTCTTTTATAACGACATATCTTTGCAGGAGAATTGCTTCAATTCACTGTATGACCATGACTTTCATCATTTTTGTACACCAAAGATTCGCATTTAATGTATGAGATTGATAATGAAAGTGAGCATTTGTTAATTTGCACTTGCAGTAGTGCAGATGCCATTTTTATTGAGGTAAGCAAGTTATTACTGTTGCCTGGAAGAGATCGCTAGTTAGCGATAAGGCTGTCTATTGTACAATCAACAATTAAGTTTCTTAGAGGTATTTATTTCCTTTTATGATATTTTGATGTACAATAAAGAATACTATTACTACTCTTAGGTTAAGTTCGAAACGATTTATATAAACCTTATGATATCTGCTTCTCGGTGATTAAATGTGATGTAGCTATGTATTACCTGTTTAAAGAAACTAGTAACAGTAATAACGATGGGTTTAAAAGTGTCCAGCTGGGTTGCGATGTCGTCGGCCTGCTGGGTTGGGTTAGAACGTCTCTCTATTGATCCCTTGCGCGTCAACGAGCCGCCCACTTCGCCAGCTCTCCGCCGCAACTGCTCTAAGCTGCTCGAGGACGCCTTGCGATCTAAAATATCAAGAAGATAAGGGCTGAGAATTGTGTGTTGATTGGAAAGAAAAAAAAATCATTTTGAAAAAGTAGTATAGGTAAGAATAAAAAATATATTGACAAAGAATACAAGCATATTATTGACTATGTTGTTGGTCGCTTAGTTCCAAGTGCGATAGCCGGTCGAATGGTCTTAGCATTGTACTCTTTTATTTTCTTAGTATTGGGTTCTTGTAAGTATAAATATCTAAAAGTGGCTCGGAGGCAAGGTTTGTGCCCGGCGTAAGACAATAGGCTCATCGTCTACATATTTCATAATGGGCCATATGACGTAACTAATGTACCACACACCTCTGTCGTAAATGTTGGTGTATGCATAGTGTCAATGTAACGTTTGTTACGCTACAAGCATTGTAAAATGTACAAATGTAAGGTGTAGGTGTAGGTGTAAGTAGTGATTTCCGTAAGATAAGGGCGGAGCGGGGGCGGTACCGAGGCTGTTGGTGTTGGAGGAGAGGCTGTCGCGGTCGCGGTCGCGGTCGCGGTCGCGGTCGGCGTGCGCGTCGCGGTCGGGCGCGCCGGCGAGCACGCTGGCCAGCGCCACGCCGCTCCAGGCCAGCGGCATGCGGAAGCGGCCGAGGCGCGCGCACGCCGCCGCCGCGCCCGCGCGCACCTTCTCGCGGTTCTGCCACACGCACACCCCGCCACACCTCAACTATCCACTCACCTCATCTCGCTATGCACCACTGCGGGATACTATTCACACTTAACTCCCTATCATGGTTCACCTGCTCACAGATGTCGCATTACTTGAATTCGAAAGCATTAGTAAGTGAACGAACTAATTGAAACCATTGCAGTAGCGACCGGTGACCGTTGGTGCGACCTGTCCGATACTTCTTTATATCGAACAAACTCCAAAGCCTACTTGATTACTTGCTGTACTTTTATTTTTTATACGCATTAAAGTACTTAGGCAATCAGCAATGTAATCACCCAAACATACAATAATACACCCGCTTTAATTTACTGATAATTAAAGTAAGTCGTTACTTCGGTTTATTAGTAATTAATATATAGCTTTCGGGTCGCCCACTTAATACCTTCGTACCTTATAACCAGTTTAATGAAATCTTTAATTAAAATTAGCAATCTTTCGTTGTCATACTTAGATTACATATTTATATACGACTTATCTAAACTTCCACTTTATATGAACCCTGTAACACTATATACCTAATGTCAAAATATTCGAAAATTTATTTATAACAAAAAGATAAAATAAAACGAACCTTGTCCTCCTTGATATAAGGCTCAACACACTCATTAACATCCCCTTGAAGCACCTTCTCCACCCTTACTACCAGAAACACGTCAGGGGATGGATTCAATACATCAAAAACCGCACTGCGACTCAGAGTGGAGAGATCGGCGTGAGGCACGTGAGCTGATAGCATCTGGCGGGTACATTCTGAGTTGAGATTGAAGTAGAAACTCTCAGAAAGTTTCTTCTTCTCTTTGGCATCGTACAGAGCCATGGATGCGAATAATGGTTCTACATCGAGTTCCAACCTGTAATAAAAAATATATTTGCTATTTTTGCTCAAAAATCTGTTTTTTTCTTTCGCAGAATGACCAATAGCAGTTGGATGCGACAAGCTAAAGATCGAGCTCAATGACGTGCGATTGGAGGGCCTATGTCCAGCAATGGACGGAGATAGGCTGATAGATAGACGCCGAGCATAGCCTTTTCCATAACTCGCTGAGCGACCTTAAATTGGCGGACCAGTCGCACCGTCAGTGTTCACGTCTCGGTTCTGTAGGTCATTACAGGTAGGACGCATTTATTAAACACTTTTGTCTGTGGACATTGTAGTATGGGTGACGAAAAGACTTGACGAAATTTCCTATATGCCGCCCAGCCAAGCTGTAATTTTTTTCAATATATGATTATTAGAGGTAAATTACTTTAGCTGATGGCAGACAACCATAATTCTGTGTCCCATCAGCTCACAAGGCATCTCGGCAGCCAATCTCCTCTCTACCGCTTCTTCTTCATCCAGATAAGGAGCATACAGGCCAAGCAGATCTGCTTGGCGGTTTTCCATCCTGTAGCAAATAACATTTTATAGGAACAACTAACAGAATGTATGATTTACGATTTTTATAAGAAAAAGTTATATTCAGAAAAGTATAACATTCGTTAGCATGAATCTGTCAAGAGATCATGAATGAGTTCTGACAATCCAGACATGTAATAAAATTATCTTAGGATGATACACAATACTGCTATGTATATAATATTATGGCAATATTTTCTCTTTATATGTAATAATGAATATCACAATATTTAGCAATTAAAATTGTAAATTTGATTAATTAAAAATTAAGGTTTTTGTTGAATTCAGTCATTAATTTTATTGTTGAATCATTAAATATTTGCTAAAATATAATATACATTGATATTATTTCATCACATAATGAGGGACAGTTTTATAAATTGCTGTGTAATTTTTTATGAAAATGCAACTAACCGCCTGGCTTCATTAATAGCATCAATTTGCTCTGGTGGTTTCTTCTCAAACAGATCTGGCAGGAGCGGATCTGAGGAAGAACTACGTAGGTCCAAGCTGGCCCATGAGCCACGTGGAGTGAGGGTCTCGTTACAAGACGACGAGGACGATATGGAGGCCACTGATTGACGTCCACTTGATGGTTGAGATTCAAACTGGTGGAAAACATACAACCTTTGAACTTAACACAAAATTTAAACTTTTATGGACGGGCAACAGGATTAAATACTGGTAGGTAAGAGAAACTGACATTTTTTTATTTGATTTATTTGTTCATGCAATCTTGATACAAAATTACAAATTGCAGATTTCTTGCTTTGTCACAGATAGATGGGTGGGATGGATTACCAATTCTGATCAAATACTATCAGACCATACAAATGATTATCAGTTCTTTATAACAAACTTTGGTGTATATGAGCTGACCTGTTGAGATGAGAGTTCCTCAGTGGAGACAGCATGTGGTTCCATGTCCACTTCATATTGATGAGGTGGTGCTGTGAGCAGTCTCTCGATGCGTTCGTTCAGGCGCTCCCGGCTGTACGACGAGCCCGAGTAAGCTCGGTACTTGTAGTCTACCACAGTGTAGTCAGCAGTGTAGCAGCTGATGCAATCACGTACGAACATTGGCGCTTTCATCCTGAGGATGGAATCAATCTGTTTATGAATCTGAATAAATTCACGTTTAATAAGTGACGAAAAAGATTTACCTCGTACTGTGTCTTGATGACTTTGGGAAAGTTACAGAGAATTCATTAGGTTTGTTTTTAATTTCATCCCCAAAAAAAGACCTGTGTTTATACATGTATTTTTCTATATCAACACTGCAGTTTAATTACCTCTCAATTTTATATGAAAAATGAAAAGTGTATTATCATTAGTAACTTCTAGAAAGCATATTTAAAGTAGCGTAAGTTTAATGTAGTGATTTACTTACAAGTCTTCATCAGGTAGAACATGCTGGAGGGTGCGGATGCGGCGTGGTACTGTCAGCAACTCGATGTCATTTTCAGGGTACGCTAGGGGATCATTCTCCCCCATCAGCCGATCGCACACCTCCTCATAATCGGGTGGTTCAATCATGTCGGAAAGCGATATCTGTAGATTTACATATTAAAATTTAGGGTTGGTCAAAACCCTCAGATTTGTAGCTTTAGCGAATCTATTGTTTCTTATTGCCACTTAAGATAACGAAAATCAAATACATTTTAGTAACATGCAAAATATTTTTTTTTTAAAGCTAACTGCTCTTAATAGGGTAACTTTTATTAAAGAAGACAACATGCAAATTTGTCCATAATTATTATTAATTGCACTAAGTCAAACTCAATTAAAGACTCAGTCCAAAGTAACTAGGCTAAGCACACACATCAAAGCAATTACTCATGCTATGTAAGTCTCGAGCCATTGTATGTATGGAATATAGATCTCATGCAAGGATGTATAGTGTGCTCAATCTCTAAAATATCGTAATAAATTAATAGTAATAACCAAAAACAATGGGGTCTACATAAAGGTATTGAATTTAAGAATGTGTTATCAATATTAAAACCAGTCTCCGCCACGAACTCGGTGCAAGCGCCGGGAGCTCATGAGGAAGGACCTCATACAGATCCGAAACTAGTTGGGCCACCCCGAAAAATGTATGTGAGTTAAGCCAGTACATTTATAATGATGTGTATAAATCCTCACAAAACATTTAATAGTACAATATTAAAATGGTATGTGTTGTACCAAAATATATAATATCTTGGGATGATTCATACAGTTATCTAAGCTCAAATTAGGCATAGCTTGTATTATTGTGACCAGACAACTGATAATAATACATATAAACATCAATTTATTTAGCTACCATTTCCTTTCTTTTGTATTTGTATTTCTCTACCTATTCTGTATCTGGTTTGACAGTATAATAATAATATTTATCAAACAAATATTTGATTTTGTTAAATAAGTGATCATCCTGGATGGAACTTCAACCCACAGGCCCTTTTCGGTTTTAATAATTACTAGAACAGTGAGGTTAGTTATTTAATTGGCGACCCATATCTTTCATTGGTGCTTGCTTGAGTGAAATTTTATCCCGAATCGGACAGATAATTATGTTTTTATTTAAAGTTGTTGCTAGCCAAATAGCATATACCCAAAGTTAAAAATGTTCCTTTTATAAAGTTGTACTTTTACAGAAAGACGGAGAAATTCTATCACATTTATAACATTAACAGTGATATTATAAATAGTTGTATCAAAGCTCATTGTACTTCTTACATATGTGTCTCACAATAATTCCACATGAAACAGACAATGCCTGTCTAAAAGGTTCAAAACCAGTGAGTTTTTTTGAAAAAGCTGTGTGATCCATTCACAAAATTTCACATAATTTGATAAACACCATATTTTTTTACGGCTAGACCAATTACGGCTAGAACACACGATATACTATTGTTTGTACTTGGTAAGTGTTACATAAAAAAAATAACTAATTTATAACAGACTAGGAACATGACAGGCGTTAAAAAAACATCCCGAAAATTTAGCGTACATTGACATACATTTAGTACAGCACTGACTAGTAATTCATCACATAAGCAAACCACGTACGTTGTTCACGGGAATGATATCAGAGGATATGAGTGTTAGTTGCGTTAGCACTTACTGAAGAGGAACAACCCGACAGAGTCCCGACCTTCGACTGGCTAGCACAGACCTTACGAGTCTCCCCAGCATTCCTATAAATAGTTTAAAATCAATGCGACTCTCAGAACGTCCTCACCCAAGTTGCATGCTCCGTTAAGCAGATACCCATCAAGCCATTTACCCGGAAGAATTCTGGTATTTACGTCCAAGAGTCATCTAAAAGTAGATACAGGCACAATACTGCGTGTGATAATTCTAAATTACCGATATTGCATTGGTAATCCTAAAAGAAACAAAACTATACTTGTTTACGGAAAATGTAAACTACAACTATCTGACAGTTGCTTTTTTAAATTTCGTGTTTCCCTTTGTGGTTGGTTGATTCGGTATACATTTGACAAATAAGATTAGAGAGTTCGTTTCTTCGTTTAGCAGAATATTTAGATCCAAATAATTTTGATTTGAATAATCATTAATGGATAAAAATATTTTTTAATTTTAGTAAAAATGATCATATTGTACAAAATCATTAGATGGTATCAGAGCCATCTATTCTCCTAAGGATAAACTAATAAGAGAGATTTTCCGAACATTTTAAAAAAATAAGAAAAAATTAAATAGAAATATGCTTTTCTTGGTTCAGATAAAATAAAATATGTATAGAAAATAAAGTAACCATTTTTCAAATACCGACATACTTCCACTACCGCAAGATAATGCACTGATAGCTCAATCATAGTATGAAACTACAATATGAGTATACGGTGTATCGCCCAAAATGACTAAAATTTCATACTTTGCACATATTATAATAATTATACTACTGTTTTACGCATTAAAACATACTCAATCATTAATTGAATAACTGAGAACATAATGAGTAATTTTCGAATAGAACAAAACATATACCTATATATACATATAAAAATAATTAAATGTAATAAATGAAACAACACACTTTTTTGCAATTTCATGTTGTACCACTCTGATTTGTTGATAATACATTTCGAATTAAAATAAATATGTTTAAGCCCCCGTTAAACTTCGTGTGAATAGGTATCTGGAGAAGGTGAAAGCGTAGAACAGGCTTAATACCCACCTAGATACATATGTTATGTATTGTTGTCAGAGTAACGTATCATTCTTGTATCACCATTGAAAATACGTATACTCATCCCTTGTACATCATGTACAGTACATGTATAGATTTGATTCGCAATAGAAGTCAGGGAGCTGGGGGATCAAATCGTGCAGTTGCTGCACGCACTCTCCAAAATATATCATGTGGAGCACCGCCAGGCGAGCTACACGATGACGGCGATTAAGGCTATGTAGTTCAGTGTTCGTAAGCGCATTATCGTTGATAATTCGTCTGGTACGGTTTTGGATCGAGTGAAGAGCATCCAGCAAATATTGGGTAGATTTGTCTCAGAAGTGTCAGCAGTACCTACTCCAAGCAAGATCGGACTAGCGAGTGATGAATGGTCGTAGTGGTTTATATTTCTGACCTTTAATAACATAACATCACGGCTGTATTTCCTCGTAGGGGTAGGCAGAGGAGTGATGTACTCGAGCTGTTCATTAGTTATGTATGTTACACTTCACAGCGAGTATGGGATAAAAATATTGCACACCGGCCACAGTGCTATCAATAAGTATTTTAACAGAAAAACCGAATAGTACTTTGGCCGACCTTAGATTCGAACCCAGGTCCTTTTGCTCAACAATTGGACTTCAAATCATTAAAGCAGCGAAGCAGTCTGGACGTTAATATAATGAAACATGTATAATGATAATAATAATAGGCAAAGTGTGTAAGGATTAACACAGAGTTAAAATTAATCAATTTTTTACAAATACAAGTTCGTTACGTTACAGGTATAAATAGAATTCTAATAGGATTATCAATCGAAACTTTTGGTGCACAAAACGTGTTTGACGAATCATTTGACATTCACGTGATGTTCATAAGCCGGATTTGGATTCAGGTTATTTAGGTACAGTTTACTTGATTCAATTACATTCGAAGTACTCGTAGAATAATTTATAAATTTTCCATACATGTGTTTTATGAGGAAACCTCAGTATCTATTGTCAAAAATTACGTTTTTACTTACGTAAATTAAATTTTTAAGAAGGATACGTAAGAGATATATTATAATGATTTCAATCAATGTTCTGCTGTTATTAAAATTATGAATATTATCTTTTGTCATTAGGAATTTAAAGTAGAGGAAATGATAAAATCGCTATTTCGAAATTAATATTGCATCTCATAGACCGGAGTCTATGACTGAAGACCGGAGAAACTGAACCGGAGTTCAGTTTAGTGAAACTGCTTTGGTATTGAAGTTATAGATACTAACAATAAATCTTAGATGCAACGCACTAGGTTCTATCATAAAAAGTATTATAATATTCATTCTATAATTTTCTTCTATCAACCTCATCACACAGACTAGTCAAGTCCAAGGTAGTACATGAATTTCTCTAGTATAATTGTGAGCAGAATATGAAGGAACCGTGTATATTTTGTAATCTTTTCATAGCTGACGTTAAAGATAATTGGATCTAAACTGTGTCGCGTGTCCCGGGCTTCCTTCGCACGAGGTTTGCAGCGCGTGTGTCGAGGGAAAGAGAAAAAAGATGGTTAATGTGTCGTGCTATTTTCATAAAGCAGAGAGAAAAGGTAGACAGAAAAATAATTTTTCACGTGAATATTTCTATCTGGATGTACAACCTAGTCAAGTTTCATATCTGATTATCGCTAAGACATCACTTTCTTATAATTAAAGCAACAACAAGCCGATTTTTAGCGATATATTTTAGATTTTGAGATCGCTAGTTGATTTATTTACCTGCTAAGCGTCGCACGTTTCATATTTAAATCTGCCTCGATATATAATCATTATAATTTGCCCAAATCTCGTCAGACTTGTTCGTAGGAATTAGAAATTTTCGATAGATGGGAGCACCCACTTCATTAATCTCCACTTGATGCTGCGAATCTTTTTCTCTATAATGACGAGAAATTCTTGTGCAAAATATCACAAAAAGAATTGTAGTGTAAGTACTGAATATATCATTTCCCAACAATTTTTATTAATTACTTGTTTTGGTCTACGGGTGCAAACTGATCATATTTTGCCTGGCATTAAGTACGATTTTTTGAGAATTTGATGCTAAAATCGTTACTTTCTCGAGATGATGATTTAATGGACATCTAATTTTGGCACCGTTCCAGCTTTCTCTACAAAGCGAAAGACGAGTATTATGGTTGAGAAGTCTTCTCGAGTATTAACGCATTCAACCTAAAATTCTGTGAGATTTTCTTACAAAAAGGTGCACTTACGTATTTTCGGTAACGATGGCCTGGACACTGGCTGGATTCTGTTGTAATTATATAAATTTAAAAAAATACACATATAAATTATGTGGTGATTGATAAATGACATGTAATACGAACAGATGTGGTTGAATAAAAAAAAAGTTTTTGGAAACGCCAACGTTATCTGACAATATCTTTGGTTAAAGTAGAGGGATTAAGAGCAATCTCATAGTTATTATTAGAAGTTATATTAATAACATTTATTAAATTATAAATAATGTCAATAATATTATAAATAATAATAATAATATTACTATTAATTGTGAATATTATTGAGCATGATTCGTAGTAACGAATATTTATTAATAATATACTAAGGTTATTTTGTCACTGTAGATTGCATAGCGCGTACAATTTATTGAGTTGGCTTGACTCGGTTGGCGAGGGAGCCTCGCAGTGCATGAAACTTCAATTCATATCCATAACCCTTACTTTATCATACGGTACATGTCGATATTTTACTCGACATTATCATTATCAGCGGCTTTTTTACCGTTGCGTCCTTAGACACAAGTTTCTTGTCAGAATTAGAAGAATTATAAAAAGAGAATTCGCCCTCACAATTTTCACAAACAAATGTCCGCCCTTTTTCACAATGTTTTCTTTCACAGTTACAGCAGATAACATGTATTTTTAAGAAAGGATGGAACTTTATAAAATGAGAGGTATATGCAAAAATTTGTGCCTTTGACCAGAAGGTTAAAATCTGCATCATCAACCCGTTACTCCTCTCACTAGAAGAAAACTATCAGAGTCATTGTCATCTCCCATGCTGCTAGTACATTGTAGCATTTTATCTATATTGGTCGGCGAGTGACGACCGCAGATCATAATGCCGTCTGAGGACGGGGTGACATCATCGAGGGGCGGTTGACCCACAGAGACTACCCGGGTAAAGAGCAGATCTTCTGGGCCCGTATCCTCATACCCATGCGGCGAAATCCGCCGCGGGGTATGATCGACCTCTGCTGCTGCTGCCAGTGCCTACGTATTTTGTAGTGTTAGAAGAAACACGGAATGACAGAGCTTTAGGTTCTGTAAATAATGCAAAGAAAAATTGGACAAAAATAGTAGTTGTGTTTGCTAACCGCATATGCATTTCCATGATATAGCGAATAAAACGTACGATTGGGATGTGAGAGAGCTAAAAGAACACACACTAAAGTTACATGACACTATGCCTCAGCCTTTCTCAGTCCACGGCTGGACATGGTCTCCCCCGAGGGCTTTTCCTATAATCCAAAATATGGGCATGCGGGTTGGGATTGACATACTAAACTACAAACTTATTATTAGCCAACACATTTCTTGCGTAACGCAAGTCGATTTAATAGAGTTGTCAGTGGCGAGTATTAACCACGGGGGTTGGTTGCTAGGGGATGATAAAAAAACCACGTAACTGTCGCAGATTGTTGTCTTTTGACGGATTACGCCGCTAACTGAATTACGATCCTGTCGTGCGCCCCCCTGTCAGTCCCACCCTTAGTATCACTCGGGCTGTTCGGGGGTGCGCTCGTTTTCGGAACAAGTACAAAAAAGATTTGTTTTATTTAGCTATACTATCAGTAATATTAAGTATTATATTAAATGTAATATTGCACGTCTTTGCCTGCTAATTTATTTAAGAAATTAAACTCATGTGTGTGTTCATAACTGCATTAAGAAACTTTTTGCTGTGACAAGGTCGGAGCATTGGATGTGATTCGCGATTGCAATTTCAAGAACAGTTACCTGGAAACAATAAATTGCTCACTTGACATTTTATTTAATTAAAAATTAATTGAGTTTCTAATTAATATGTTGTATAAGTTAAACGTTATGGCGTATTGATATTGCACCGAGAGAAACAAATTCTCAAGACTCAGCAACAAGTGTCTCGAGCGGCGCTCGATATGATTTTGTATGATGTAAGTACCCGTATGTCCACTTGTTTATTTTACTATTAACTATTATTTTACTATTACACGTTTCGAGAGTGTTTACATTGATGACCATATGTCCTATACGCACATACATTGATATAAATGTACCGGATTAATTCACGTATGTTTTATCGGGATGGCTTCTCTAGTTTCAGACCTACACGAGGTCTTTCTTTATGAACTGCCAGTGACTACAGCCAGGCTGCAGCGGAGAATAATTAATTTTTTTTTTTTTTTTTTTCAACCCATTACAATTCCACTGCTGGAATACGGGTCTCCTCTCATATTGAGAGGGT
>DWDT01002147.1:0-14261 GCA_018245595.1 Microceris scylla | reverse complement strand
TCTCATATTGAGAGGGTTAAGGCCATAGTCTGCCACGCTGGCCAAGTGCGGGTTGGTTGTTTTATATGAATTTTATTTAGCTGTGAAATATCTATTTATCAAAAATATTGTGCAATACTTTGCAGTTTTCGTTCTTTCTAATTGATAAGATACAATTTTGTAACGACAAATTTTTATCGAATCAAAAAGAATGTGTAATCCCAAATTTCCAGGATGATTTTTCATATTTGTCATCCTCAGACGTAACTGGTTTGATTCACCATCATATTTGCCCACTTTGGTTACATATATCCCGATATTATTACGTAGGACGGCTTCGGGCCAGGTAGGATGACGATATGCGAAGGGCTGTAGGCAGAAATTAGATGCGACAAGTTGAGTACAGGGCGAAATGGCGGTCATTGGAAGAGGCCTACGTTCAGCAGTGGACTGAAGTAGGCTGATGATGAAGATGATGATGATGGTGATAATGAATTATGTATTGCAAAATTACTAGTTACAAAAATTTAAACAAAATCCCAAAACAATTGCCACATCCGCCCGACATAGCTCGGTGACTTTCTTTATATTATCTGCGCATACGCCTCTCAGCGCTCTAGCCACGTTTATTTATTTAAATATGCGTGAACTCGGCGCGCCCGAGCTCCTTTGTCTCGTACTCGTGTTACTAATACGGCGGGTTCTCTTCCTGGTCATCATGCCTACTTTAAATCATACGCGTCCTTACAGGAAGTGTATTGTTTGTCATACTTTTAATATTGCAACATGCTGGCTTAACGATCTATGAAATTAACCTTGTATAATACATGACATAAACATATTGTGTTAGTTATATTCAATAAATCTTTGTGTCGTTTAATTTTGGTTTAGATTTCACACTATTGATGTGATTTAATATTATACGTATTTCAATTGGAGCTTCTTAATAATTTGTATTAGCCAGGAAATGTTATAGCCAGGAAAATAATATTTTTTCGGATGTCAATGAATGTTTTAAGTAATACTAAACGAACAGCCAATGCTATATACTAAAATGGGTAAAATAAATTATTATTAATCTACGAAAACAACAACGAACTGGGATAGACAGGATTACTATAGTATAACTGTAAGTAAGAAAAGAATTTATAAATTAAATAGAATATAATAAAAGACGATCAGCATCCGTTTATTTATGTAGGAAATACATATGTATATATATGTTCTACATAAAATCACAATATTGTTATTAACACGAGGTCCTCCATTTTTGACATAGCATTGCTCAGTTAACTTTTAATAACTAGTTGTAAAAATATATACATATGTTCTACACACATAAATCATTATGTTCAACTTTTTTTATACTTTTCCTTGCGTCATATCTCCATGATGCAGTTGCGCCTCATAACTATTGTCTCGATAATAACTTTCAATTTATTTACGTGAAAGATATTAACATAACTTAAACGGATTACCGCTATTTATGACATGGTAATATTTACGTACATTTATTCTCAGTATGCGATTCGCGCGCAGTCGTAAGACAGTGCAAATTTTTAAACGCATCCGACACTGAATCATAAAATATTTTGCTACAACAAGATAAAATAAGTCCGCTTAAGACCTGGGTATATAAAACATGGTGTCACACGGTCTTAAAGTGAGGACGGAAGGTTGAATATTGTCAGGGATTAACATATTCAGTTTTGGAATTGACAATGCGACGTTCTTCATTTTACACATCCTTCAAGTTTGTTTCCATTGACAGTGTTTGATCACGATATCCTTTTGCTAGTGTTTCGTTGCAAGTACATCCTCACATAATTTAAGTTCCACCTGGTGTTCCACAGGCATTTATTACATCTTAGAATCACCTGTAATATTATATTTTCATACAACTAAAGCCTTTTAATGAAATATGTATGCCACAAAATAAGAAAGGAAAATAATTCATATGCCGCATACTTTGAATATTTTTTCTGTATGAGGTTATAAAAGTGCAGTGACTCTGATATTTAACGTAACATTACGCCTATAATCCGCGAAGGGGTAGACAATGGAGTGTTGTACACTCCGTCGTTTCACCAGTTACGTTTAAGTCCCATAATGGAATAGATGGTGAGCCTATCACCATAATTATGTTGTTATTAATACTGAAGTAGTAAGTAATATTTGACATATAGTCTAAATCCGAGTGCTAGTAATGCCTAAAGTTACTAGTTTCTTTTACATCTACCTCATGTGTCTCTCAAAAGTTTTTAGGTATTAAGTAATTTATTTTACAAAAAGAACTCCGCAAAGTTAGCTGAATATTGAAAGAAGTCAAGATCCGTCATAAGCAAACCATGGAAACAATAATTTCGGACAATGTTCGTGGTGAAAAGTGTATTGGTCTGACTATGGCTATGTGATAGATGAAGCGAGTAAATAAATATTATAAATGTGTATGTATATTTGAGGTTGGAATGTAAAGGGGACCTGGAAACATTTAAATACGGCAATTGTCAATCTCACTTGCAAGCGATATACCTTGCTATACAATAAAGGGAATTTTGGTAACCGAATCCATCGTCCTAGGAAACACTAACGTGACTTTCAGGGGTCTTTGTTCAAAGTACTTTCACATGTGATGCTAAGCTGAAGGTCTAATGTTGTTCTGGTATACAGTTTGAGATGTGTTTCTAGTCAAATACACGTTTATTTTGATCACAGTTTATATCGTTTGTAGTCATATAATAAACGCCTCACTGCCAGGACCAGCATTTTATGCCTGTTCTACTGTAAAATGAAAATTAAGGGTCATGGAAATGCATTTTTAGAATAATTTGTAGAACAATCGTTTGTTTAATGCAGCATTATTTTGTTTTCCTAACTTGAAATTCCCAGTAATAGCTCACACTCCTGATTTATGCCAGGTGTATGGCAAGAGGCTCACCAATTACTCCATAGAAGGATGTATAACATAATAGGTGAATCGTGAGAATGTAGTAAATTCCTCTGTCTAATCCTTCGGAGAAATACAGGCGTAATGTTTCGAATGTAACTTTTCAACTTTTCACATCTGGTTTTCACTCGTTCGTAGTGAAACAAGACCGTCGCAACAATCATCTTAAAGCTACATTCGAAATGTTTTCTGGGAAACTATGTTTCTTGCCATCAAGCTCTTTACTCGTCAGTAGTGAGCGACTGAACGACTCATCTCCGAACCATCCTCTCGGACGTTGGACGTTGATTGCGACTCGTAAACAATCTTTCGAACTTTATTACAGGGAACACTCACTTTCAATGTCGAGTTAATAATGTAACACGGAAAATATTAAATTTTAACGCGAAAATACTGAATCTTCTGTACTTTTTCCGGTTACAAGCTGTTGATATTCCATTGTCGGACGTAAACGTAACTGGTGAAACGTGGTAGTGTTTTCACCTACCCTTTCGAGAATTACAAGCGTGACGTTACATTTAATAGAATTGATATACATATTACCTGGTAAATCGCAATAACGTGGCTATATAAACAGCTATGTATATAAACAGAAATAGATGTGGTTTTGATGTTTCTACAGTCCAAGCTGGAATAAAACAAGTCGTGATCCACATATGTCATTTAAAAAGTCACTCTTTGAGTAATTGAACTTTGATAAGATACGGTTGAAATTATCCCACCAAAAAGAATTTGTTGAATAATAGTAACATCAAAAACAAATTACAACGGATGTCAGTAGCACCGTATTCCACAGAAATCTATTTCCAGTAGGTACACAACTCTCATTGTCATAGATTGCATTCAATAAACCCTATCAAATTAAGAGACCTGCTTTATTTCACTCTTATTGATAGTCAGTGTTCAAAATAAAACAACAGCCGCTAAACGAAACATTTCGTGCAATCCGATAAAGTACCTTTCAAAACGAGTAGGCAAACAATTTAGTAATCTATGTCGTCGATGCTTTTTACATTTTAGTTGCGACGTGATTCAGGCCAGAGCTAATCTCTGGGGTCATACACCCACACCGGCGACTTCTCTTCACGTTTGGGCGGTACGCACATTTGAGTATTGTTCCATTATAAAAAAATATTGTTCCAATTTAAAAAAAAATATTGTTCATTTTTTAGAAATGGTTATTTTAAAAAGTTATTTGTAAGATTATAATTTAAAATTTATTTTTATTTATGTTAGATCTGTTTATGTGTATTAGGAATAATAAAAAGTTTTTTACACACGCAAGTATGTATGTACATATGTATATATATGACTACAAATCTGTAGTCTAGTCTGTTTGTTAATATTAACGCTTTTGAATACACTGTTTGGTTTGTTTATTGAATTAATATTTACAAATTGGGTGATTTATATTACGCTCGATAATTAATATGTATTTTCTTGTAACTGTCGAGTCATCCCGGTAACATATCTTTTTCTTTTTACATATTTTTAATTTTTACAATGTTCTTTGCTCTAGTTTTAACCATCGTGGTGGTGGTGGCAAACAATAATACAAGTTATGGTGGAAATGTGCCTAGAGCCTTACAAACTATTGTGGAGCAATCCAACAATACCATAAAGATGGGAAAGCCCGCATTTCTTATAAAAATTTATGGATAATAATACGTATCTGTAATAGATCGTACTGCTATTTGCTTCTTATATTACTCGTTAGGTTTTCGTGGTCCAATTAATGTATGTATATTATAAATCAATGCCTTGAAATAAGTAAACCCGAAAACAACGTTTTTTTTTCCATAAAATAGTACAAAAGGTACTATTTTTCGTTTTAGTGATATGATAAAATGTAATTGAGAACTTGATATCACAATAAGATACCTAACTTAAAAGAATACCATCAGTTAATACATTTATTTCGTTTGGAATAATCTAATAAATATCACAATTCCGTGAAACAATTGTACAAGCTGATATAAGCATTGAATAGGTTAAACAACTTATTAAGTATTCGAAAGCGGAGAGAAAACAACATTCCTGGATTTGATTGTGAAAGAATTTACAACGAGATCGTCACCGAGTCGCCAGCGCACTCCGCTATAAGTATAAAATAGAATACAATCATTGCTTCAGGTAAATGTGTGGGTGAATATTATTGGCAGCTCCTCGCCACGACGCACTAAGCCTGCCACTGAACGTACGACCGGTACCAATGAACCTTCCGCTACGACTGTCTAAATATTATTGCCCCTTGCATTTCTTGGAAAGCGGCTTCTGCAAACGCAATCTCGGGATCATTTTGTGCATGGGAGGCTTTAGTCCGTTCTGGATGCAGGAAGGCTCCACAAATAAAATATGTGACTGCAAGGCGACGGCGAGAAGGCTGCGCAGACTGGAGTGAGAGGGACGGGCGGTTGTAATCGCGTAGGTGGGAAGGAGATGGATGATTGGCTATCTGGAGAAACGCGAGCACCTCGTTTAATCGGTACGCGCTTCGTTTTGTAGGATAAAGGAAAATTTGCGAAGCTTTACTTACTTATAAGATCGTGTTTTCCTTGTGACTGTTATTTATAGCCATGGTGAGTGCGATTTTACTTAATATTATTGCACTACGTGTTAAATTTATGCGCTGTTTTTGTAAGTGTATGAGCGCATTTTTATATTATATTGTTTTATGGAAAGGTTGCGCCCAGTAAGAACAAAAATTATGAATGATATACATCATTTATTAAATTAGCTTAGTTTACATGTTTCTAAAAATTAATAAAAATTTGGATTCAGACTAACACATGGGTTATTTTGATATGTCGTACTAAATTTTATAAACAAAAGCAAGTTATTTTTCAGTGTGGACGTGTCTTTATGCACAATTCCACACTAGCGCGATGCGTGTGCGCTCGAGCAAGAGTATCTATATACAGAGTATTTCAAATGTAAAGTTTTGTACATTTAAGATAATACTTTGTACATACAAAATACTTTGTACATATAATACCTACATATATAAATATTTAGTTTTTTTCACCTTGGAAAATGTGAACAACATCTCCATATCGTATTTTATACTTTCATCATCATTATCATCATCATCATCAGCCCGTCATCGTCCACTGCTAGAAATAGGCTTTTCAAATAGCACACCGCTGAGCCCGATGTTCAGCTGTTCGCATCCAACCACTGCCAGCCAATTTTATACCTTAGGAAAGTTTAATAAAATTCTAGTAATGAGTACAGTTATATTCTGTTCGATCTGTAACAGGTCAGTTTATATCGTATACAACTAGGTTCTGTTGCCGCGGCTGCTGCAACATGCCTACTTGGTACACTCCGCGCTGTCGCAGTCACCTTTCTAAACAAATTTAACTAGTCCAGTGTGATTTGCCACTGTCAATAAGAACACTTCAATATGGTCCATGCTAGATCTACTCTACCCGGAAAGTATTGACTCCTTACCCAACGAACTGCTACCACAGAGCACATGGATGTGCAAGATTTTTCATAAAATCTGCGATATGCCAGGTTTGTTAATTATTTCCGCGCATGTCAACCCCAAAACTTTTAAGACATAGATAATAATACTTTGTTCTACTTCTTGTTTTGCCATTCTTGTGTCTGTGTTACATAAAAACGTGGGTTCAATTTTTTGTACCCACGCTACCTCAGTTACGGATCTCAACTATTTGGCTCAGCAAAAAATATATGTATCCTACTTCTTAGCTGTGCTCCGCCATAAGTCCCCGTGAAGTAGAGGCGTATCGCTTGATAAATCTAAACTAAATATAGCCGGTCAGGTTTTCATAGTTTTGTTAGAGAACAGCTAATGTGCGATACTTACCTACGTAATATATAACTATTGCGTCATTTAATATTCTTTAACTTACGTTACTTGGTAGGATCTAATCTTCAACTTGTGTTGCAAGGTCTTTAATTTTGATTCTTATTTAGAGCAGATATATATAAAAATCCGGGTACGTCGCATAGTCTGGCATAAAAAGCTGGATGTAGCAAGCAGAGGATAGACCGTGATGGCACTTATCATGGAAGATCTGAGCTCACAAGACATTTGAAATAAGCTGCCAATTATAAGGATTAGAATAAGGTATACCTAAACACAGCAGAAAAATTAGACACTCAATATAATGTTTTCTTCATTAAATTCAATTTGGAAAAGTTTATTCGAGTGCTTTGGGACGTACAATGTTTTTAATTTTTCTGTGTTAAACAAAAATAAAACAAACCCTACGGATATACCTACTACTTGTGAAGTTACAGTAAATAATAGAACATAAAGAGTATGGATCTTCAATACTTAATCCATACTCAAGACTAGCATTTTGACCTAATATTTACTATTATTGTTACTGTTTTTATGTTAGAAACTTTCATAGAACTGCCAACGAGTATAAAGTTTCAATATGGTCGGATAAATGATGTGTCGGTTGGCAAATAAATATATAACATACCATCACGCCTTTATTTCGCAATAGATGTACGCAGAGGAGTATACTTAGGACTCCCGCTTTTTACCAGCATTGCTATACGTCCTAAGTATTCGTAATAGGACTTGTTTATTGACATAATATGTACATACACAGGGCACGAATCGAGACTCCGTGTTCCAAAAACAAAGATATGAACCAACGAACTGAAAGAACCTACATCATTCGTTAAATAAGTTGTTTTTTAAAACGTATCCGATATCCGCACTCATCACTATAAACAGCGCAACTAAATCTCATGAACCTTTTCATTTCAGTGATTACAAATTCCATTTGTAACCGATAATCAAGTTGTTGCAAACCGAGTTCAACAAACATGTTATTATCCGCAATATTTCGGTGGTTTCGCAAATAAAGGGTTTCGTGGCTAACAAAGAGGTCGGATCAATGAAACGGATGCATGCTAATATGGGATAAATACCGACACATCACGGCCAGCACGCACACATGCGCGTGCCTACCGTGTGCACACAGTCGGACATGCGCACACACGGACAACAGGGCTGCGACTGGTGACACTTGGGCGTATGGAAATTATTTCTATATCAGATATAATTCTGTTGTTTTTGTAAACTGTTTACAGATCGGAAACGTTACGAATGATATCAATTGAACGAACGAAGGATGTTAATAATAATACGACCGATATTTAATAATAACAATTCAGACATAATTTTACTTTATAATAAAAAATGATATCAATTGTATTATGTTCACACTAGATCAGGAATTGAATTTATAATTTTTAAATTTTTTTACGTACAAGGTTCTAGTAGTGTCTGACCGACTAAAATGATGGGATGCGACAAGCGACAAGCCGACGACAGGGCGCGATGTCCAGCAGTGGACTGAGATAGGCCGATGACGATGATGACCAAAATGAGAACTGAGATAAGTAGATTAAGAAAACAATTGAATTATTCTTTGTTTTAATTTTTAATTCATTACTGATTACCAAATAACTTTTTGTCTCTTGATAACCAAAAATTATCAGATTTAAAATTACTAAGCCGAGTAATAGGTCATTCAATAAAAATTACAATTTCAACTTTTTCAAAGCGTCCAACCCTAATTTTAATCCGTTCGATAATATTGTTTTATATGTATGTCCAAATGCTTTTTGGCGAATGGTACTGGCCCCACACAAGTGTCATCGCGACATCACCTACACGGAAACGTGTAAATATTTCATTTCGTACCCATAAAAAAGTTTTCAACATAAATTCATTAATCCATATGAATATTGTTGGTGTTGAAACAAAAGTTTTTTGCATGCGGTAATAAAAATTAGCGTTTAAAATTCATGTCATATGGCGAACGCGTTTGCGAAAACGTCAGATAATAGGATTACTTGAATTATTACACTTTTACCTGTGTTAGTATACATTGCGCTTTTTTCCGACATTATAAATTATAGAATAGTAGACACGCATCAATGTACAGCGAATTATTGAAACGTTGGGTTGAAGGGTGCGTACGATCGTTACTTGATGGGGATCAGTAACGCACGCTAACCTTGCGGCAACTTTACTTTTTTCTCTATTTTAGAGGACACACGTTGCCATTTAACATCAGAGGTTTTCTTGTCATTCATTTTTTAATTTTACCTGTGAGCGATGTTTTGCTCGGGGACCGCCTAAACCTTTACACCGACAGCAACCTTTGCAGTTCGTATTTTTAAATATGATGAAAAATAAATGGACTAGTTTGTTTTGAAAAATAATAATACTACATAAAATAATAATAAACATATGTGGCCCCTGGTCCTCTATCTTAACCAAGGCAAGTCTGTAAATATAGAGACATTTGGCATTGTGTACTCTCTGCCTACTCCGTAAGGGATTTATGTACGAATAATGCTTTATAAACATATTATGTAATCTTATATAGTCTAGCGGTTAACGCTTCAGAACTTAATTGTGCGTGTCTTACCGCTGAAGCTTTTTTGCCGTCAAAAAGGAATGTTTAGATTCCTTGGCTAACAATAAAAGTTGAATGGAATCGTGACAACATTCTTAGACAATGATTCAAAATGTTATCAAGTAAACATACGTTTTCATTGTTATTGTCAAATTGTTGAA
Organism: Microceris scylla; assembly: GCA_018245595.1. NCBI lineage: Eukaryota > Metazoa > Arthropoda > Insecta > Lepidoptera > Hesperiidae > Microceris > Microceris scylla. Next base: position 4,755 of record DWDT01002147.1, on the reverse strand, counting down.
CAGTGATGTTATATAAAAAATTTATCGACTAGTGTAGTGTATTCATATCGATAAGTTTTGTCGATTATTTTATATTTATATGCACCGTTTATACAGCAAAATAAATGACATTTATTTAAGTTTTCCTGTAGAAATTGCATACGTATATATTACAAAGCTAAATGGACAACAGCGAGTTAACAAGCCGACATTAACGTAAGTTGAGATTACGATCATGTAGACAAAGAGACACATCGATCGATCGATCGATCGGTCGAACAAACATAATCAAATCAAACGGCTTATTAACAACCTGTTAGCTCGTGTAAATTGCGACAACAATAGCGACGAGTGCAATAAATACTTCGGCCGGCGCCACTTCTAATTCGCTATGCACTATGAGGCGCATTCAGCAGATCCCAGCCGCGATTCTGTATTCCCAGGGAGTGCGGGGTCACCGCGTTCCCTAGCGAGCCCCCACACTGTTACCACTCGTTCGACTCTTGCTGGATTTGTCCGACCAATATTAAGCTTTCGATGAGACAAACTACATTTTTTTAACATATCACATAGCCGAGAACACATAATTGTAGTCGTAAATAGAAAACGTAACATCGCGCCTTTAATCTCTGAAGGGGTTGGCAGGGGCAGTTTAGTACGCTCCCTCGTTTCACCAGTTACATTTACGTCCCATGAAATTGGTGGTGAGCCTGTTGCCATATACCGGACACAGATCCAGACTGCGAGTCACTATAAGAAATCCTAAATTAGAAAATTCCAATAGTACCCGACCCGGGATTTGAACCCAGGACTTCCCTATCGGCAGTCGCCCTTGCAACTAGACCAACGAGGGAGTCCTAAATAGATTAGCATTTATCATAGATACGATTAGTTGTTGATTCCACGAAGAAGAGGCTGTGGACACGATGGGAGTGTGCGGATGAGTAAACGCTAGCTGTGGACAGTGGAGTCAATGATAATTATAATTGTGAGCATATCAATCGATTATACACAACATAAAACTTACTATGCAATACAAAACTAATTTTTAATTAACATAACATTATTTATTTAACTTAACATAAAATTATGAACAAGAATACTATTAAAGCATTAGCTAAAAAATTCGTGAGAATATAGTTTTACGTATACCTATAAGAATCCGTCCCAGCTCGCTATCCCGACCCATGGGGGCCCGAGCCCGGGAGGCAACCGGTTCCGACATTTCAATATCACACCGATATACCCGATACATGCAACCCGTTTATTTGCAGCGGCCGTTTATCACACCCGCGCCGATTACACACACCTAATAGTATCGGGCGCGCATTGATTTTGCACGACTGAGCACAGCCCGTGAGACATATATGTATATTTATTTAATACTCTCTTATTATTAATTCTATTGCTTTATCTACGAAAAAAAAACATTATGGTGAAATCTGCGCTCGTTCTAGTAAAAAAATTTTAGGTGAAGTCTGCGAACCTGTGTTTGGCCAGCGTGGCTGACTATAGCCTTAACTCTCTCATTTTGAGGGGAGAGACGTGTTCGCAGTGGAATGATAAAAAGGTTGAGAATGATTATCATAATATTATTATAGCATTGCGTCAGGTCCCTTACTGAGTTGGCAGAGGGAACGAATTTCTTCTATGCTTACCGAACGGTATCCATTACTCTCTTTATACACGCGCGCCGATTTCGAAGACTACTGATTTCCCTGAGTTTCAATCTGAATAATAACAATAACATTGTTAGTTGCTAGTACAGCATAATGTTAGAGTTAGTTAGTTATGAACTTATTGGGTTTTATATGCTTAAGATTATAATAAAGTTATTAAAATAAAAACAAATTGATTGAAAAATTAAAATTTTTTATTGCAAATATTTTCTCGAGAAAACTGTCATCTCCAAATTAAACTCAGTACGAAAACTTAACATTCATGGATTTACGACATGACTATGCGAAATTTCTTATAATCAGTAGGTATAGTATTCGTACTCGTACTTACCGTAAAAGCGTCACATAACTAGTAAAGTTGTTTTCACATTCGTACTCCCCGTTGACTTGAATTAATTCATAATAAATCTTTGAACGTAAATAAGCATCCATTGCTTCCAACTCCGTATCTAGTACGAGGGAAAGCAACACAAAAAACAACATAATAATGTTATTACAGCGGGAAATATACATTAAAATTTCTAGAACTGAGTTCACATTAAAGCGTGCATTGACATAGGTCAAATAATCATTTGCATGTTTCAATTAGTCTAATATACGGATATGTGACGTCACAGTACACAATTGGTAAACAGTTTATAAATAATGTATAAACAATTACACATTGATACAGTTTGACGACTTTGAACTTAAACCATTAGATTCTCAGGTGACAATGGCCAGCTTCAGTTCGATACGACCGCACTGCTACTTTACATTTACCGTTTACAAGTCGGTCAATAAACTACGAATTGATTTAATAGATTTGTTGTAAACTAAATCCGTGCGACCGCACAAGGAAAGACAGTGAGAGGAATGTAGCAGTTATTACAAGTTTGTTTGTTCAAACAAACCTGTTTTGTGTTTTAACATTTGTATAGCAGTAGTTTTTAATGGTTAATAAGACGCAGGACGGTCGGCGTAGTCCAGTGTCGTGACGCACGCACATTTTCTTGACCTACGCGCTTAATATTCATATACATATAATTTATGGCTTATTAATCGCAGTGTCCAAATCTATTAATTCGATCGTTTATCATTTTTTACGTGTAAAAATCATCCTACCAGTTTTTAAGGTGTAAAATCTACTCTGTCAATCTTAAGGCTGACTTTACGGTTATTATAATTAAATGATAATTATTAAGGTCTGCCTTGTTAAGGGATCATTGGAGTGATGATAACTCGATATATTTAGCAAGAAGGTAGATATATTTTTTAAATATAGAAAGCGTTGTACTAGAGGTTGTACTAATAAATAAATAAATATTTTTTTATTTATGTTGCTTTTTATAATATTCAATGTATATAGCATCAACTTTAAGTGTTAATTTATGTACTGTGGTACTTTTTTTACTTATACGAGTTGCATCATTACCTAAAATATCATTGAAATGATGTCCAAAAAAAATTTCACCAAAATATATTATAATATAACATAACATCACTGTTGTATTTCCCTGAAGTAGTAGGCAGAGCATTGCAGTACAATCCAACGGCTCACCAGTTATTTAATGCGTCCCCTGCAATAGGGATAAGGAGAGCGTATTGCCATACACTGGGCGAAAATACACATTCTGTTCTACTACTGGGAATTCCAAGTAAGAAAACCCCAAGGATATTCTAGAACATAATACTCCGTGTGACCATACTACAAGAATAGGCGGTGCTCATTGGGCGATACGATAATAGTGAATAAATACCGCGATGAGTTATCGACGGTGATCTCGGGTCGTCGGCCGCGGTACCGTTCCACTTGCCCCTGAACGCGACGAAACTAACAACGGGGAACTACGAAGCTCGCTTCCAAACGGAGCTGGTATATTAAATAATAAAATAAATAATAAATATATGTATAAGAGTGTCATGATTGTATTCTACGTCAATTTAATATTTCACGGTAATAAATAAAATCGGGGTAGGCAGACAGCACTAAGTGCTCCATTCATGATTCTCTACATACATGCAAGTCGGATTCGAAGAATTCTGACTCCCTCATCAGCCAGTATTTTACCTATTTGTTCAAAGTACGTAAAACCTTGGTCTCCTTCAGCATTCGCGAAAACCAGAGAATAGATCATACAAACTTCCAATTCGTTCCAACGTATTTACGAGTAATTCCGATACACTCACGTGCTGGCCTTCAATAAAGCAATTATCGGCTAAAAGAGACATTATGAAAAGCGAATTCCATCGCAGCACGGACGGTTTGCGCCTCATTACAATGAATATGCGCATATCATTAGATAATCATGGTGATTTATACGTGTGTACCATATTAATACGTGTAGTCCGTGTAAGTGATTGCATATTGAATTGTCGTCCATTATGCGCCATTGCATAATATATCAACCATGTAAATACCGTATACCTAACGTAGAAAGCTGGTGTTACAGCTTAAAGCTCTGTGTGTTCAAGTACTGTATGTAGCTAGTACCTCAATACAGTTGTGTTATTAAAGTTTATCATAAATATTTTTCTTGTGTAGCGTTGCAAATGGTATTTGCAATTAAATAGTATTCTTTAAAAGCAAATTGTGAAGTTATTATTACGAAAATATTCTAATATCTTTTTGTATCTAAAAATGTAGGGGAGATATTGAAAATTGTATAAAGATATATAAGCTATGCATAAAATACACCATATTACATATTAAATGATTAAATTATTATGTGGATAAATATTGTATAATGTCCATTTTTTGTTAAATATAAATTTATTGATAACATTTATATCATTACTACTGGCTTTGTTGTACTCGCTTCATATAATGACGATTTTTTAAAATAGCAATATGCTTTACTTTGACTACAATATTACCTGAAATAAATGAGCCTGAGTATTGTAGCACGCATGCCTAAAGAGCGCTTTATTCTTGTTTTGGATCTAGCTATATTAATGATTTAGTGTAATAAATATGCTGCTAACCCGCACTTGGCCAGCGTGGCAGACAAGGCCTTAACCCTCTCAATATGAGAAGAGACGCATATTTCAACAGTGGAATTATTATTATATTATTATTATTATAAATAAATATTACAACAGCGCATCCATTTGTTTG
>DWDT01002146.1:0-14262 GCA_018245595.1 Microceris scylla | reverse complement strand
GTTGGAAAAATATGTTCGTTTAATTACAGTACTGTTACAGATGCAGTGCATTTACTGCCCTTGTTACCTAGTTGGAAATTCTTCATGTATGTACGCTTTCATTTATTAAATGTTACACATTTTTGTGAAGTGCACTGCCTAAGTAAACTTATCACAACTTTCTTATCACAACCGAATTGGACCCGGAAGTTATTTAATCGGACTAAATATAATTACTTAAATGTAGTACTTATTAAAACAATATTATTTATTGACATCATTTAGGAGTGTACGTATAATTAATATTATGTAGAAGTTTATATATAATTAATTTTATAGAGGGAATAACAATGTTGTAATTAGAGTAATTGACAGTTGCTCCAAATCGTCTAATATGTCTTCTGCGTTCAACACAGGTTTGGCATTGGTGTAGTTTAGATTTTCAAAAGTTTCAGGATAGTATTTACAGTTTTTTCACTTTAAAAAGAAGACGTAGGGCTTTGCGATTAATTTCTTGAAACGCAAAGGGACTTCATAAAGTCATTGTAATGGTGCAGGAAATCGATTAGAAAATTCTTGGCTCAACGGCAGATCAGTGAACGGGTTGGATGGTATGCGTTTGTGTTAGAATTGCAATGTTTCTTTGTTCTTATAGGTTTAATTTTACCAAGCGTGCTTTATTAGCAGTACAAAAAAAAATTGAATAAAACATTTATTCACTTTGCCTCTTTATCCATTAATCGTTTGTGATTCTCGAAAAAGTAAATGTTGCAGATAATATTTCGTGATACCAACATATTTGGTGAACCGCCTGATAAATCATAAATACTGGTTTATCATTAGGGGCTGACGATTCACTCATGTCTACGTTATTAATCTTGTTCGTCAGCTTAAGGTTAGATATAAGGTACCGTGCACACGCCTTAATAAATCGGAATGATTTATCAATTTTTAGCCCCAGTATATATTTTATCACTTGAGCTCACCAAGGTCGATGGACCCACGCAAGCTTTAATCGTTATTTATTTACTCCCAACTCGACGTATTAATCTAGAGTATATTTGCTCTGGATTCTTATATTTACTGTTTAGTTAGAAAATATCGAGATTATCCCTTTTTATAAATAGAAAAGATTATGGCTATGCTCTTCGTGACACTTACGAGAAGTCGATATTTTAGGAGAAATCAGTGACGTGAATCTCTTTTGATGTTATAGTCTATTTTTATTTAGATGAAGACGTTATCAAGACGTTATTCTCTAAACCATTTTGTGATCATAAACAGACACGAGTGTTCTCTTAAAATCAAAAGACTAAAGATTTAGTTTCGCATGCTAATTTAGTAAGGTTGTGCAAATGCTTTACAAAACATTATACAGAAATCTTAGGTTTTTTGTTTCCTAGATAAGTTGTCTTTCAATAGTATAACAAGTGACATTCATTCTTACGAATCATTTCACTTCAAAAAACATAATTTGCCTTTTCTTATGTTAACTGATATTTTTTTCGTGTTATCTTTGTACAATTTGGCCGAAGTGTTTGAATATTATCTAATATAATTTTAGAATTAGTTGCAATTAGTGTTACTCCCTTATAAGTTGCGACCACCTGGGACTGAGAAATCCTTTTTTTGATTATGTTTGCCGTTTTGAACCAGAATATTACTATAAATCATCTGTTGCACGGGTTAAATTTACACATACATTTAACAATCGGTTAATATACACAAAATATCTCTGTTAATCACTCTACTAATATAGACGAAATTTATTGTTTAAAAAGCACAAAGTATTATTTTTATAAATGACTCTCCTGATATATTCAGTTTTCAGTCAGATGAGAACTCTCCTTAACCTTTCACATATAACCGATTTTTTCGCCATGCCATGAATATGGTGATCAGCAAACATACGCCCGAGCACTTTTCGACTGAGATTAATAGATCGCCCATTAGCTGTAGACGAGAGGAGGTGGGGGAGTTTTGTAATGGCAATATTAAAACATTCGGTGTCTGTTTTACAAACTCAGATTATTCTATGCATGTTATGACTCTAAAATTGCTTCGCTATATGTCCTTTGTTGTTGTAATTTACATTTATGGAATTTTATAGCATATTCCAATATATTTTAGTCTGGAGTTAAGGAAATATATAAGTACCTAGTCTGGATTCTGAGTCTAGATTCATGGTTTAATGGTAGGTTTAAATAATTGGGCTCGATGTTTTGATTTTAATTCCCACTTTATATTGTAGATCGCTGAGCTGGCGTATTCATGTTTAATTTTCACTCACGACAAAATATATTCATTTTATGATTATTGTTATTTGTTTGCGTATAAAATTATATATAATTGCTAACTCTACATATTGATTTATAAAGTCTATATCTCAGAATCAGAAATATAGGAACTTGATAAATACTTTTAATAATATGGTAATATCGAAATTCTATCAAATTCCATAATACGCCATACGACTTGTAAGTTATGCAGAGGCGGAATACCGAGAGGTAAGCGCATTCACAGCGGTATGACGGGCACTTTGCGGTGCGGATATTGACCGGCGGAATCTCGAACATTCGACGCTTTCGATCACGGGAACTTCGCTATATCCTAATCGTGTATGCCGCATATTTGATTTTCGAATCTTTGTTTAGATTGCTCTATTTCGTAATTCCTTGTAGTTCTTTTGTGCGTTAGTTTCACCAATCAAACCTGGTTTTGTTAACTATGATCTTAGATAGTTTCAGAAGTAGATAGATTCAGATTAGATAGTCTCCATAGAGAGTTTCAGAAGTATCAAAATTCAACTGGATCTATAAAATATGGTAAAAAAGGTCATTTGATTAAATACAATAAGCATTTAAAGTTTTATAGCAAAGCTGTCTACAAAAGAAAACTGAACGTTGAGCGTTTCTCAAAAATATTCTAAATGAAATGCCATTCTACGCAACACAGAACAGAAATATCTATCGGCAAGCACGTTTACAATGTCGATAATATAAAAGGAACTTTGCGACGCGAATCCGCAGCCAGATTTGACCGATAGAATTCCGAATAGTCGTATCTGTGAACTTAAAGAATTTAATCGCCAAATATTAGTGAATCTGAATTATGATACAAATTTAGAAGTACATTTTGACATGTTACTGTGTATGTGAGTACATATGTCATCTACCCAAACCCATTAGGCATCGTACCCAAGACCTCAAGTCCAGCAGTCTTGGTTACTAACCATTGGACAATCTGGTCGGTCATAATGTGCATGACATCGTCGTTTATTAAAAACATAAAGAATAAAAAAAGGATTAAGTTTAAATGAGGCTCTAAGTTGCAATTGAACCTTTAGATTGCTTTCAAAGTCGTCAAAATCTAAACGTATTCGGATCGTAAAGTTTTAGTGAGGCCTTCAAATGTCTTTATAAATGGTGTTTTTATGTGACGTAGATCAAAGCCCCCTAAATCGAGACACGACCTTCTGGCTAAGAGCACAGAACATCATCATTAAACTGCCTCAGTCCATTGCTGGACATAGGTTTTTCTAAAGGAATTTTTGGCCATAATTCCCACGCTGTATATTCGGCTTGGGGATCGCAGAACACAAAGTTTCGTATGTTATACGATAATATGTATCGCATGCAGGTTTCTTCATGAAACAGAGAACCTCTATTATCTAAATTTCTAATATATGCATAGATAAGTTAAACTTGTGACTATTTATACCTCAATTATTATTAATTCGATTTCTAATTTATATTTAAGTTTACCGTATGACTAATTACAATTCAATTATTATTACCTCAATTATTGTTCCTCAATTTCCAATTTATATTTAAGTTAACCGTATGACTATTTACAATTCAATTATTATTACCTCAATTATTGTTCCTCAATTTGTAATTTATATTTAAGTTAACCGTATGACTATTTACACTTTAATTATTATTACCTCAGTTATTATTAGGTCAATTTTTGTTACCTCATTTTCTAATATATGGATAAGCTAAACATATTACTATTTATAAGCTACGTCCATACCTACATATTGTAGGATCTAATCGGGTACATACTAATGCATAGTTACATGTAGCAGCGCACGGCCGGTCAAAGGGCTCTCTGAGAGGTCGCAGACGTGATTAAATGCAGATTTATATTGGCCGCCAGAAGCCTTAAAGTCATTGAGAGTAATTTAATTGAACAATGTCTTATATAAGCATTATACATTTATGACTAGTCCGGTGGCCCAGTAAACGTTACCTCTGACTGCCGAGGAAAGGATTAGGTACTGTTTCGATTTTCTATTAAACAAATATTTTGAGTGATGAACCCACATCTTTCTGTACCTTGATAAAATGATTTATATAAATATAAATTTCAACTACAAATCTATATATGTATGTATGTATTTTGCACTGTTTCTGAATAGTGTTGCCACCTGCGTTATTCTCCGTCCCTGACCCTCGTGGACCGTTGGAGTTACACCAACGAAATTGACGGGCTATTAGTTTCATAATAATTACATTATTAATGTCATTTACAAGATAACATTTAAATTAATGGTATTTAAATATACGATATTTGGTTGTACGATGTATATACATTACAATTTTGCTATATACATAGTTGACGTTGTAAAAAGAGGTATTCTGTAACTTATCTAATCTTCTCTCTTATTCCCACCGCACACAGGACAGCGTGTCAAGAGACGAGCAATTAATTATGTAACGTTGGGCGCACACAGTTTCAATAGAAGTAATGGTTTGTGTGCGCCGAGCCTTACTGCAAGACTATGTAATAATACTGAGTGGAGTAGGTCTTTAACGCACTATGTGGGATTAAATGTGTTTATGTTGTCAGGTTTTTCTTTGAGACAGGTGCTAACTGTGACTGGGGGATCTTGGCATTCTGAGAGAAGGGTTATTGATTGTTTTCATATTTATGAACAATAAATTTTAAGCATATATCGTTCAGTACAGTGATGTTGTATACAAAGAGTGTAATGACTATAGAAGCCTGTCGGGTCTAAAAGATGGAGATATACATATTATATTAATGATGTATTGAAGCATAATCGTTTTCGGGGCGAAGAAGAATACATCCTCCCACTCCATGCCGGGATACCCTAGCGTCGTAAGAGGCAACTAAGCCCGGTGCTGGCAGATCCTGCTATGGCGCAGTCGCTGATGGGTAGCAGCGTAGGCGTTGCGAGAAACCGTACCCAACTCGCATACCCAGCGTGCGGATTGTGGGAAAGAACAACTCAAGAGGGTCCTATATCTAGACTTAAGCAGGTTGATGCTGGTGAATCGTTTCAATTTTTTTAAGGTATGACTATACTATACTAAATATACTTTAATATATTGTAATACACCGTGACATACTGTTATAAACTGTAATATACTTTTTTAAAAGTAACTAAATGTTTTAACAGATTACAGTTACATTTTGATCATTTACATTTAAAAAATTTCAATTATTTTAAATCGTAATCCAATAGCTAGATCACTCAGAGTCTGAAACTGTGAAAACAAAAATACACGCACGCGAGCAATCACGTATAAACGTGTCGCTTAAACACACAAACATGCTTTTGAAAATTTCCCGCCTATTCGCATTCCAGTCGCGTCAGGTGACGCTTATCTTTGAATATCGTTTGCAATGTGTAACAGCGTTAAGGCTACGAGCACTGCATTGTTAGAGCATCATTTATAGAGCACACATCACACCGAGACCTTTGTTGAATGCATATCAGCGGGCGCAGTAGCATCCTCGGTTTGGGCATATTTTACGTAAGGAATATCAGCGCTCAGCACGTGTGTTGAAATCAGCTTTTGAGTCATAAGAGCTAGCGAGTTCTCTTTTATAAATTAAGCCCGGTAAACAGGCAGACTGGCCGTACGATTAGTGTGAGGGCGAGCGAACTAGTAATTATATATTTTATTATCAAATCTCTTTCACTGGATATGTTGTAATTTGGTTCTTGCTTTCGAGGTTACTTCATGTATTAAAATTCCATGATATCGTTGTTTATTAACCTAAATTGTCAAAAGAGTCAAAATTGCTGCTTCGTTAATAACCTTATTAGTTAACTAATGAAGTTTCTAACGAAAAGAGATCGGTAGAATATTTCATACGTAGGACGAATGAATTAAAATGTACACGTTCATACATCGACATATTAATATTTTCTGTGGGTTATTCCTACATAATTGTCTCTTATGAATTCCACCATCCCACACACCTCTACACTGAATAGAGACGGAAGTTCGCAGCTCAAAGCGTCACGGGCACACAATGAGGCTCGGTGCTCTGGTCACTTCCTATGGACACAGTAGTACTAGAGAGTGGTTTATGTTCATATGTTCTTGTAACTTTTATTCATTTTATAGTGATGACTTTATGGAATTGTACTTACGTGTAATATGGTAAAAATTAGTGTAGTATAGTTGAATTATAGTATATTCATTACTAATGATAGTTATTCTATTATTATTAATAATTTATCAGTATAATATTATGGTCTACTTACGTAAAATATTGTTTATATAATATAAATAACAATTTTTTTGTGACTTGTGGAAAATTAATAATAAATGTACATCACCGCCGTATCTACTTCAGAAATACCGAGTTCCATTCTCGGCTGGGTAAATATAACATATTTGCTCTTTATTGTTGTTACAAAGTTTAGATGTTCTAAAATGTAGGTACGTTTTACAAAAGACGGACTTAATGCATTTCTCTACCAGTGCCTTTCTCTACCAGTCAACCTTTGATGATGGTGACAAAATTAGGTCGAATTAATTATATCTCATTTTTTTGCTCATGAACCCAATAATTAAGTTCATTATTTAATACTTACGGGAGGGCCTTAAGTAAATGGTATTTGTCGTATGGCTGAAATTATTTTTACGGCCTACTTTTGCTTGTGACTGTCTTGTGTAACTGCAGGTCTTAAGAGGCTTGAGGTGTACTTTACCGCGGGTTTGCACTTTGGCAGAGCAATGTGACCGCTTCCGCAATACATATTATAGTACAAAATGTAGGGTTGGTCGGCAGTTTAGTAACAGCAAAACCATTTCTACTTCACTAATAATTAGCAGTTGCATGTAATTTGCAGTTCAAAGCTTCCCTGCTAACAGTCAACTGCAGGTAGTCCGTGCCTTAATGGGTGAATGGTATTACGTTACAAAGGGAAAATTGCTCTGAAGCCGACGTGATTAACTAGTGAGGGCGATTGTGACGTTTTAGCTGTAAACGTGATATGTATATCGATTATAATAATCCAGTAATAATAATAATCGACCCATTATAATGCCACTGTCGGAATATGAGTCTCCTCTCATATTGAGAGGATTAAGGCCATAGTCTGCCACGCTGGCCAAGTGCGGGTTGGCAAACTTCACCACCTTAGAATTGTTTTTTATTTTTTTATGAATTCTAAGGTGTGCAGGTTTCCTCACGATGTTGTCCTTCACCGTTAGCAAGTGATATTTAAATTTTAAAACGCACTTTTGTAAAGAGGTGCGCGCTATGGATTTGAACCCAGCACAACCAGAGTGAGGGACTGAATTCTTAGCCACTACGCTAACGAACGTTTAATATATTTCTGTACATAAAGCCTTAAATTGGATAATGGTTGGTACTTACGAATTTTGTATAGCTAGTTGTTAGTTGTATGCATTACACGTTCTCCTGCTAGACACGAAATTTTTATGCAATTGAACAATTTCTTTTATCTCAAATTTTGTGACATACCCGCATATGTTACGTCCATAACTAATACGCAATATTTACATCAACAAAAGAAAATAACATGTCGCCATACAGAACATTCTAGTTTTATTCGCACTCTACCGGTACATCTATATCTACAAGCATTTCATGTATCCTTTACAATCACCACTTTCTTCATATACGCAGGTCAATGGCTAGAACTTCAAATACCCTATAAGCAATTATCTGACATATTTAGTCTAGGTATCTACGAGTAAGGTGACCTTTGGTCCGTATCCTTATATAATATAAATTACGTATCATAAACCGTACATTCACCCATAAGTTATTTCTAATATAAATAAGGCAGAGACGTTGTTTTAAGCCCCAGTGCCGCCCCAGTACCGCCCCAGTGCCACCCCAGTGCCGCCCCGGTGTGACATAAATTAAGACACCAGAGACTGCCTTGTATATACCACGTTGTAGAACTTAGTGCGTTAGTTCAGTACACATTATTCACTACACTGTATTGGTATAAGTAGTATATTTTTCAGAAAACTGAATATACCACCGCGACAATAGCTCAGTGGCGCTGGTGACATTTATACTAAGTATAATAAACGTGTCCTATTGTTCTCGTTAGTTAACAGCAGTAACTGTAGGTACCTACAATAAATATTGAATGTCGGATGGGATAAACTGTTGTGTCAACTCTATTTTATAAACTTCTGTAATGTACACAGTTACTATTCAATAAATAAATAAATAAAATAAATAAATAAAGTGATATTATTGGTTTGATACTCATTTCTGTTTCCACGAAACTTCATTGATGTCGCTTGCTTCAGTCGTCCTTCTGAGTGGAAAGGCGAGGAGGAATGGTCAGTAATGGTTAATTAATGTTAACGCTTTTATCGGTCCACTGTTGAAAAAAAGGTCCTGTCCCCATAATGTTTAAACAATCACGTAAAATCAGAGTTGGATTATTTGCTGTGGGTAGTAGTAGGTGGGGGTCTTTTAACTAAACATTTTAACCATATACTCGTATAAGCTCACTATCTAGTAATACTTGATTAAATATTTTACCTAGTTCCCTATAATACTATCAAAATGCATGAAACTTTCATGTTTGGATAAAATGTATCACATTTCATAATTGTGGGTTCATTTTGCTTTCAATTGTTTTTCAGTATTCTCGTTTATGTTTCATTAATTGAACATATTATATGTGTATTTCATTAATGTAACATATTAAAACTAGGTCACTTGTGGCTTATACCGTCAATAGCTAGAAATCAGTTTCACTTAAGTAAATCCTGATTAAACAGACCATTTCTGTAATTTAGGGGGCATAATCCCACACTTAATAAGCGTTCTGATGAGTAAAGACTCATTTGAATACACTTAATGCGTACACTGATGAGTTAGGACCCATTTGAATGCATTAAACGCGAATCCTGATGAGTTGAATGCATTTAATCTCCGGAGTGGGCTTAGCGTGATATCACTATGACGTCACCACAATGGCCCTCAATCTCTGCTGGATATTAAGTTAGGGCAGATCTCGCGATGAATGGTTAGATAGAGGCTTACGTAATAAAGGCGGAGACTTTATTCTATGTTGACGATCGGCGAGGTATATAGATATGTTACTAATATTACGTTGGACGTTCGTTCGATCTGTATTAAAAATGGATCTTTGACGTTGAGCTGCCCAATTTTATGGGTTCTAGAAAATTCTTCGCGCATATCGTATGCACGATTAGCCGAATTTAAAGTGGACAAAACCAATACTGTAGCAATCAAACAGCTAATGACCTACATAGGATTTTCTTAAGACGTTAGTGTATACAGAAAGTGCCGCAATAAATTTTGATGATCCATATTTTGATGAGTCCGTATCTGGGTATAGACCCAGAAGTGGAGAGATACGGTAAAAATGGATTGATGGATATACATACATATACCTATGTAAATCTTGTAAACTTAGAAATGCTGCAGCAATCGAGTCGCAACGCGTCGCCTGTGAAAATCGAACCCATAATTTCCTGCTCAGAAATCGGGCTCAGAGACCACTAAATCAATATACCAATCTACACAATATTACCCACATTTTATTATTTTTCAATTATATGATGAACTAGCGACTAGCTGCGATCCCACCCGATGCACAGCGCAGATACGTCTAAAATAGAAGAGACATGCTTACGTAGAGTTTATTCATATGGGCTAAAAACAAAAGAACCATTGATATTTGTAGAAATACTAGGTATTCTCATAAATTGTTCTTTCATAGAACACCACGTTTATATTATTAACGAATACTTTTTGAGTAAAGTAATATATAAAGTTACAAAATGATAGTTATTTGGCTGAATGAGAAACTATTCCAATGATATACCACCTTTTTTGTATCACATATAAACGCAAACAAAGATTATTATTATTACTATTAAAACATTAATAATATTCCCCGCGACTGAAACTACCATGTCCTCGCCATTAACCCGTATGTCCGGAAATCGTCATTCGCGGCGCTGATCGCACGCGAGATAATTGGGCACAGTTCTACGCAGGATGTAGTGTGCTATTGTCGCACAAAATTAGCTCTTCCATGTAACTACTATGATATCAATCTATTTTACATTAAATCTTTTAAAAAAAGAAAACTAACTTCACGTCTGTAATTCCCGAAGGGGTAGGCAGATAAATACGTTTCCACCTTTCACCAGTTCCATAATATGTTTACGCTTCACAATGGAATAGGTGTTGAGCCTATTGCCGTACACCAGGCACAGCTCCAGACTCCTAGTCAGTACAGGAAATTTCTACTAGAAAACTAAACCCTTTTTAACTTATTGAAAATCTAGGGATACTTTGTTATTATTCTAACACACCAGGTTCTTTATGAGGTAGGTAAATAACTGAGGTGTCAAATAACTATCCTCACAGAAATGACTTTGTCATTTTTTAAAGACATTAATTACAAAAATACAGAAACATAGCTTTCTTAAAAGTAAATGTCAGTTATTCAAGTCATAAATAGAGTATGACAATTTAATGTAAAAGAAATATTCAAAAACACACATTATATTTATTTCTATAGTATTTGATTTGTAATATTTCCGTTCTCGGAATACAAAGCTCATACAACCGTGAACGTGATACAAATGTTTTCATTTAATTAAAACGTGTGTTGTGTGGATGAATAATGTGTGTGTATGTTCTTTTTATTTTACCTGCCATAGCGGCAATGTACACAAGTATGAACTTTTCTGTGTACAATTATTGTATTGTACTTTACGAATGGTATAGGACTCATTGTGCCCGTTTTATAATGAATATTAAAACCACAGTAATGTATGTACGTCACATATTAATATACAGATTGGGATTGTAAAGTTTTAAATTTGTTTTATGTACACTTACATCATCATTATCATCAGCCTACTTCCGTCCATTCCTGGACATAGGCCTCTCCAATGAGCTCGATCTTCAGTTCATCGCATCCAACCACGCCCTGGTACTATGCGTAAATATGTACACTTTTAGTTTTGAAATTATATTTACGAGACGTTTTAATTCTATGAAATTTCTACTGAAATGAAAGGTTTGGTTTGGTATGATAAGTTAAGGTACGCACCTAGTACCTACCTAGTTTAGGTAAACATACATATACATAGCACGTAATGGGTAGTCGGCGGATTAATATATCATTTAATATTTTCGATTTTAGACATTCAGCGCAAAGTTAATTAAACCAAGAAAAGTCGCTGCCAAAACTTCGTAACACTCGGCAATGCGAAACCGCTGAATTATCGTCGTGTATTGAAACGGGTCCAAAGGCAGCTTTCGAACATATTTACGACCGCCAATTGTAGCAAACTTCTGTAATATCGTCTTCGCACGAAATTACAGCCTGCGAATCGAAACAGTGGCGGCCACAAATTGCGAATTGCCGCAAAAAGGACGCGAAAAGAGTACAACTCGTTACAATAACAACAGTGTTAAGTCGCGACGTGGACATAATGGAACGGTAGAGACAGTTTAGCGATTTCGGTCGGGCCACGGAACACGCGATGTTATCAAGTTTGCATCCAAAAATAACCAGTTGATATTTCTCAAGTCAACATGTAGCTTACTTAATTAATACCTAATAATTAAACGAAAAAAATCCAAAAGCATCAGTAACACATACACGAATATACACAGGTGTTCCTTCAGTATGCTTACTCAAACAGAAGAAGTAGACAAAAATTAGCAAAAAATATGATTTTCACTGTCAGCGGTCTTCTTGTGTCATTATAAGGTTTAAATACTTGTCACGCTGGCCAAATATGGATTAGAAAGCAAATCCTCTAGACGTTTCAATTTACCGTTACAGCAAGTGATAATTAATCTCAGAAGGCACATTTTATCGTAATAATTCGGTAACTATTCTTAAACATGTTTTGGTAAATATATCTGGTAATTTTCGTCTGGTTTTATGGTCACAAGGCAGTTGCGTAGCTTATGAAAAAAGTAACGCCATTTTGTGTGGCAATCACGCCGCCATATTTGTAGCCGTTTCACACTTCGGCCGCGCACGTGTTTTCATAATATTCAATATATGCACCTTGCACTGAAATGCAAGCCAAATGTTGTTCACGAGGAGCTCTCAAGGAAAGTCCTTTATAACACTTGCCTAAGTAAGTATTACAATGCTGTGTGAAATAAGCGTTATTTGATTGAATTCAAAGTGCCTTGTACACGGTCGGTTCAAATATTATGTAATTTATCAGATACATTGCTATACGAATTAGTTATGTTCAATATTGTTATTACGATTGTTAGATATTACGTTTCTTTTTCGAGTTTTAATTAGGCTTCATGTTTTGTTTAGTGCTATCTACATATTTTACATGTACACAATATATGACCCTTATTTACGAAGTGTATCTAAATATACAAATATCTCAGATTCATATACTTTGTGTGAGAAAAGTAGATATATTTTACTAAACTCTAGCAAGCCTATAGAAATGGGAGTTTCTGTTTCAATTATTCTATGTAGTTATATACCTACCTACCTATCTTTACGCTAGGTTCCTAATAGGGTAGTCAGTGAACATCGAGGACCAAATAAATCTATCCTTATACACCCGGCACAGAGATATTTTCAACACTTCAACAAAACCGAGAAACAAAATATAGGCATGCAATAACTGTGCTGGAAAATATATAAAGATAAATTTGAAATAGTTACTAAGTTCATCTTTACTTTTTTTATGCGATATGCCAACGATGGACCACGATCTCGCCCGATGAAAAGCGCAGATGTGTAATAAGATGGACTACGCAAAACCTAGAAAGAGCCTAATCAAACTGTCTTTAAAGAGCCCTAGGTTATATACATTTCAGTTATACATATTGTTTTGTGTGTCGTATACAGAAACGTATTCGAAATTATATCAATAATTCTTGTATTCTCGTCCTTCGCTGGCATTAAAATATCATAAGGGTATCTCGGGCTCCAACGAACCCGTTTCCACACTGTTGAATGTTTTATTTTGTTATTCAGACGCTAAACGCTCTGTTTATTTTCCCACGTGAAGTCGATTTTTCCTATTGGTCGGCGTTTTCCTTTTTTCGGTATGATTTTTTCATACTCTGTGCCAATACCAGCGTAGCTATATTGAGCTCTGCGTATGAAAATAATAGTCGATTCGGTTTGTTTACGCATTTATTGAACTGGTCTTACTTTTACTTTTTCTAACGTACGTTTTTGTTTGGAATTTTAGTGGTGCTTTTAAATACCATCGCCGTATAGATTTAACAGTCGTGCACATTTTAAATTTTGTTCTCGTAACCTTAGCCCTGATTAGTTTTGTTTTAGATATTTTAAGAATTCTTATATTATTATCTATTTAATAATATTTATTAGAGTCTGTAGTAATTTACTGTATGCTTGCCTTGATTATTATTCCGAACAGCAATGAAATTAAGTATTTATTGTTTAAGTTTAAGGTTTAAGTTTCAGGTAAAGGTTTAAGTTGAAGGTTCTTCGATTAGATATTGTAAGACCTCTTGGAAACCAGCATCCTATTACTCGTTAATGTTAACTATTTGTAAGTAAATATTACATGCATTACCAAGGCATACATAGTAGTCGAGATTGTGTATCAACTTATTGAAGTTTAATCAATATTGGTAATCTTAAAACATCTATATAAAGTTACAAGTAACCTAGTTTTCACAATAACGCGAGCGAATGAGAAAGAAAAATTAATTGTATGAGGAAAAGAGAAATAAAAATAGAACAATATGCGAGTAACAACAGGCTTTTATTTCCGCGAGGTTCCCGCTATCCGCGCCGCGCGTTCCGGCCGCAGATAGAATGTAAACTTCAATTTATTTTTCATACAAATATCTATAAATAAGATGAGCTTCCTTTGTACTGAAATGAAGCAGTTCCGCATTGTGGAGTGGGTGGCGACTGTTCGCGCTTCTCGGAGCATTGGAAACTAGACTAGACATGTTTTACATGGTGCGCTAGTATGACATACGCGTTAGCGCAAAGGCGCCGATATG
>DWDT01002145.1:0-14263 GCA_018245595.1 Microceris scylla | reverse complement strand
GCCTATAACTGTTCTGGCACTTAGCGAGATAAATTCTATTCACCAGTGTACTTGTACTAATGTGTAATAGTGTACAGAATGTTGGTTGCTTGTTCAAAATAAATAAATAGTATCACGTAATGGCTACTCGAAATTAGCTTGGGTGAGACACAGGCTGTGTAGTGTGTATAATCGATGATAGCTACACCAGTTTGCTATCAGCAACTTGTGGCAGTTGGCTGGTCGCAATCTAGGGTCCCCGAGAGGGTCTCATTTGGTGGATATATTCCATATACGACGATGTATAATTTAAAGTAGGGCAGCAGTTCTCTTCAAGATGATGTCAATGAGAGATACATAGAGATGACCTAACGTATGTTACGTTTACCGATTATAATTACAGTAGCCATTCCAGGTCCAAACTCACTCTTTTCTAGAAGGTTGGGCTCACTAACACAAACACAAAGGTGTGTTTCAAAAATCAAATTGAAATCTTACTTAGTGTGATTGTACGCCCAAAATTGTTCAGTTAGAAATATATGTTTTGGGATCTTGACTAATACGTACATATGTATATCTTCACGATAATATGTATATCTTCACGCCAAGTTCCTTATCCTGTTTAATATATTTTTTAATTAAGTATAATAATTCTGTCCTTTGTGATGTTAAGTAAACCAATATTCATATTAGAAAAACAAAACATTGTCCGTCTGTTGGACACGTTTTCAAACACAAATTGATGTAACTTAAAGTCACATGAAAAAATGCACAGAGAATGCTAACCACTTGAATGCATTTTTAATTTTTTTAAATAAACCCCTTAAATAGCGAAAGAGTAGATGAATACATCGATGGGAATTAGTAGTTTCGGCGAGAAAAAAATAATTAAAATAGCAGCAAAGAATATTATATTTTATTAATTGTTTAGTATTAATAACAGAAATGAGAAAAGTTGAAGTTTGAATTGAATTGAATTGAGTTGTTTGAATAATGAAATATGCCATATATAGTAACACAATGCAACGGTTGAATCAAGTAATTACTGTCAACGTTACTTAAAAATTACAAAAAATTCTCTATCTGTGCTTTAATTTGTAAAAAAAACAACATACCCCCTATTACATGAACGAAACTCACCCACACTCAAAACACCTTTGAGCAACGTTACTAATCCAAATAATACTTTTGAAAACTAACAAGCATCTGACCGATAAGCTTTATCAGCATCTGATACAGTTGTGCCAACATTCGATTCATAAGCGTCACAAACACTACGTTAAAGCCCGTTTACACATAAACGCAGCTAAATTTAGAAGAATTGAAACACAGCTCCTGAAAAATATTTCCATAGGATTTTACACTTCTAACACAGGATTATAAATCTTTTTTATAAATAAATCACCAACAATACATGCACGTGAGCCGCTTTGTTGAGCTTTAAACAACAATGTTTAACCGCGCCTTAATAGTTTCATAGTTTTACGCTTGTCGCTTGTAACGGTATTCACGTGACTTTTCGCGCCTATATTTTATAGTGTACGGAGTTCCAGATTTTCGGTGACCATAGCGGCAAGTTAATAAATTGTTTGTAATTAAAATGTTCAAATGAATATAAAGTATCCTTGAAGTTATTATGATAATGAAATTTAACAAGGTATTTTACAGTATTCCATCCACTTATTCGGCATAAATTACACAACTATTAACAGAAGACAAAAATGTTAGTGGATATTTATTGAATATCTACACTTACATATACATAATAACACGGTTGTATTCCCCCAAGGGACAGGCAGAGGAGTGTAATACCCTCCACTTAGCTTGTAAGACATTAATCACTGTAGTGATATCGAAGTTAGGGAAAGCCAAAGCTCGCATTGTATTATATCCTTTTCTTATATATCAAATGGAATGACATGCTTAGTTGATATAGAAGTATGATCTATCTTCTAAAGCGGAATAATTTACTGAACGGAATAAACAATTTACGAAAGCAGACCCCATATGACATGGTCAACCAATAAGAGAAAAAGAATGGAACTTTGAAAAGAGAAGCTTTTTACAATTTCACTTGCCAATGCTGTATTTAAAAGAAATTTACAAAAAATCAGAAGTTCTTCTGCTCGCATGTGAAATCGTAAACTTTTCAATGAGCATAAACTACTTACACAAGACGATACACGCTTTGCACGACACAAATAAATTCGTAGTGATATTTCTTGCTGCTTGGCCAACGTATTTATAACATTTTTACTCATACATTTCGGGAGATTCCCATATTGTAAAATTCACCATTAAAAAATATATAAATAATGTCAATGGCCAAATTACGTAGGTAACTTAAAAATTCGACATTACTCTAAATGATTTAAACGTAGACAAACCGAGTTTGTGAGACATTAGATGCTCATCTATAGCGATGTAGTTTATGCTTCCTCATTCAAAACGATGGGAATAAACGCTAACATTTGAGTTAGTGGGTTAGATTACATAATACTGTAAACAGGTAACTACGAACAGGACGTAAATTGAATGGACACTTTATTTTAAGCATTTTCATTAAACTTATAGTGGAATCGAATGATAGGAGGGCGAATTAATACATACAGAATGTACTAAGTCTACTTTTTTTTTGTCAGTTCGTTGGTTCTGTCACCTTCACAATTTCAACGGGCCAGTCACGATTAGCGGGACTTTGGTGGTGTCGTTGCATTTATTAGGATGGATGTTGATAATTAATAACATAAATGCAGAAATTGCTTGAACGTTAACAATACTATGAAAATAGTAAACATTCTGATGAATAATAAAATTTAGCGTCCACCTTTTGGCGCCACAATTTAAAAGCTTCTAAAGCTGATCATGATTACGGCTTGGAACTGTTTTTGTTTACCTATTTATAAATTGATTGCCTCGTTAGTCGAGCTGTCGCAAGCTCGAGTACCGATCGGGAGGTCCTGGGTCAAATCCCGGGTCGAGTACTATTGAATTTTTCTACTTTAGAATTTCTAGTAGTGACTGGGAGTCTGGAGATGTGCCCGGTCACCGGTGTGTGGCAATAGGCTCACCACCTATTCCATGGGACGTAAACATAACTGATGAAACGTGGGAGTGTACTACAGTCCTCTGCGTACTACTTCGGGGATTACAGGCGTGAACAATTAATTAGTCGCGGAAATATTTTTGTAAAACCAGTACCTTCATGATGAGTATAAAGCAATCGAAAATAAAACGTATTAACATATTAATCGCTTAGTAAAATATAAAGAGCGATGGAAATTACTATTAACCGGGTACAGTCACTTATAAACATAAGCCAGTAAAAAAGTTGACTTACAAATTGACGACACTTTCCGACACCAAAAATTTTGTGAGAATAAAAACAGAATTTTTCTATACGTACACGTATAACTTTTTAAAATTTTATTTTAATAAAGGCTAATACTAAAATAAAATGAAAAACAGTTCACGTGATCATTGCACTGCTGAATTGTACTGTATGCTATTTAGTTTCTCTACAAAAACACCAACGGCAGCGGTAATAGAGTATAGAAGCCAGAGGGTCTCATTCCACTATTCCACTTGTTTATATATGTTCTATATTATCTCTGGTTACTGGTATAGGGCTACAGTTTTGGCTTTTATATGCCTTGTTCTATTCGTAGTAGAAATTAAACGACTGAATTGCTTAAACTATTGGTCTTTAGCATTGACCAGAATTGTGAATCCGAGGATCAGAAAGTGCGATAGGCATGTTACCTAAGAAAGTAAGTATTGGTAAGTTTAGGTTTCAGCGTGCAAAAGGATTTGAGAAACGTCAGTGACATCCACAATAAGGTTGCATAACACAATAACGGTTTACAAAACAGTACTTGTACAACATGTAGTATACCTGTCTTGGATTAACAGTGTGATAAATACGTAGAGGTATTATAAATAGAGTATCGAAAATATACAGCTCCCTGTAAGCGGCAATGTCCGACGGTTAGAAAGAGAGAAACGATACCGATACCCTATCTCTCTCTATCTCACTACAGCAGCTTGTTTTTCAAATAAGGAACTCACGCTAGCGCTACCTGTGCGTGCGCGAGTAAAGAGAGACAGATAGATAGCCTTATTTACTTTCTCTTTTTTTTTCGATGGACACATTTTAGGCTGGCTCCCATACTATAATACCTCTATGAATAAATATCCAGCACAAAGGATATTCCAGCAAGTCTTGGAACAATCGAATGTTACTTTTTACAAAGGAAAATGAACCTTATACCGCCTTTGCAAGTTTTATATGAGATAGAAACACATAAACACACGTTTTTACAAATCGCCAGCTTCGATTCTTACCTATGCAATATGTAAACTAATTATTATTATACCATTACGTCAAGTTTCTAGGCCCAGTATGACTCTACTCTGCATAATGCCCATTAAATGTCACTCAAGCTGTGAAGACAAGCTGCTACATACTACACTACGAAGAAGTACCTACGTAGATGTCTTTTAAGCGCGCAATACATATATGCAATGGGTCCATGCTAAAGTCATCATATTGTAACTTTCACTGCTGGTAACGGAGCCTTTCGAGGCTTTGGGTATCAAGGAACAGATCGAGAAATAAATTTCTGAAATCTATTTTTCTTTTTAAAATAAAGAATATTTATGTACATATTATTTATTAGCAATCTGCAAGTATTTAATTATTGTGTACACATCATAATAACTAAACACAATATGATAAACGTTGCCAACCCTGATCTGAAATGTGACGCATGTATCTACGCACAAGTTAATATCAACATTAAAGTAGGACCAACGTTATGATGTTCACAATACGTACCTTTTTACGTTGCGCCACCAACTAACGTCGTACTTTGGTATTTCCCCGAACATAGACAATTCAAACAAAAACAGGTACAACTCTTTAGAACCAAATATTGTTAATTGTTATTATGTTACGAAACATCTTTATGATGAATAATGTAATGTAATAATTTTATTTTTATAAATAATAAAGAAAGCTTCAGGTATGATTATTTAGTTATTTAATAATTTGCGATGTCTAGCAAAGCGTGGCGAAAGAGACAATGCGAACTTTGGTTTATTTAAACAGAAAATTCTTTGGATGGGAACTGCGGTACGGAGACGAATGCGGGGGCATATTGATAGGCGACTAACAATAACCACAGAAACGCTATACTATGAAGTATAAGCAGTAAGCACCCAAATAAATTTTACGTGAGATCTGAGGCCTCGCGGTTGAAATAATATTTTAGAGAAACCTTAACAGATTTGTTTCTTTTTATTCAATTATTAAAGAACATAATGTATAGCTAGGCGTAGTGTGTGTTATAAGGGTTGTTTATTGATTTAGCTAATATAACGTTTTCGAACTTTCTAGCCGAGCGGGCTACATCCTAGGCTATATCTCGCTTTCCATTAGGTGAGATTACAGCCAAACGCAAGCATATTTCTGCATTAAAAAAATTAACATATCGCCTTTAGGAACGGAATGTATTGCTCGTAGAAATCAACCAGGCACCTGGCTGTGATGACGTAGAGCGGAATACCAACTGCATACAAAGCAATTGTTTAATTTTATGTACATTTTAATATGAAATCATTTTACATGCACGTATAACACAACAAGTTACTCTGTCCGACATTACTGACGTGTCGTAAGCGAAAATGGTAGGTAGTGGTAGACGGAGTAAAATAACAGGAGGGGAAGCCTACTCCTCGCATACTCAATTGATTTCTGCGGAACGTATGTGCTAAAATAAAAACCAAAATAATAGTATTTATTATCTGTAATGATTGTAAACGAGTATGACGTCGCAGTCGGTGCCGGGCGCCGAGCGCGCCGCGCGCAGCCGCGCCGGTCCCGCCGCGCACAGCCGCGCCGCCAGCGCCGGGTCGCGGTACACCCACTTGCCGGCCGCGCTGCGCCCCACCACCACCACGTAGTGCCCGCGGTACGCGCCGCCGAACACGCGCCTACCCACACCAGTGCACATATCTTCAAGAGGCAGATGATTCGATAAAACATTCACTTATATAAACAGATATTATAGATTAATCTGCATAATAATCTAATGTCATTGTCATCAATTAATCATTGTCTGATTGTTTAATCATGAATGTATTGTCTATTAAAATGATGGTGTATCAGTTAGCCAAAGTAACATCGAACCTTTGAATGTTTAGAGGAAAAATAATGCACCTGTGTATTTTTAAATAAAATCGTTACCTGTTGGCTAAATCTTTAAGTCCGTACCTAAACTCAGCCTTCAACTTGTTATGTTTACAGAGGTCGCAGGCCAACAGTCCGGAATCGATTAACACTATAGCTGGACCAACGTTCAACACATGGTCCAGTAACTCCTTGTCCGTGATCTTGTGTTCCGTCACTAAGATCCCTTCGCGGTCAGCCTCGGCAAACCGACGGCGGACTCTTTCTGCATCCTACAGAACAATAAAATATTTAGAATGGCAAATATGTAGGTACTCATAAGGTCTGCCAGTCTGCCAAATGCGAGTTGACAGTCCATAAAATCATTTTTGCTGTATGTTGATTGTATTAATTTTAATTTGTTATTTCCAAAATACGACCTACACACATAACATATTTTATTTTTCAATATTTCTATGTTTGTAAATATCGTACTGTGTTCGAAGAGCTGCCCGCGCTACTTACCTATATCGGCGTATTTTTACACTAACTCAAAAACGAGAGGCCTTGAGAAGGAGAATTATTATTCTTGATTTATTAATTATATGCATTTGGTATAATTCAATTTCAACAAAACATTTTTCGTAAGAACCTCACAGAGCTGAAAAATCATGTTATACCTGATTTCGACAGCTACAATTCATTGAGCCTACTGTATGTAATCCATTTCCTACTTCTGTTATTAAAAAAGTGAAGTCATACCAAATCCATAATTTTGCTGTAGTAGCCATGTTTCCTGTAGCTTTCATTGACACCTCGTCTAGTTGTGTACATCGAATGTTTAATCTTGAACCTACAAAGGGTAATATTCAAAATGTTTGTTGGTTTTCAAAATATGGTACATCCCTAAAATGCTGAAATAAGATGTTTTACAGATACCACCCCTCGTTTAGAGTTGGCAGTTTTCATTGTACGATAGAGAATCATTAATGAACTTGATTCTCCATGGGAGACGGATTTACTTCTTCCTATCTCACGTGTTAAAAGTGTGTGGGTAGTCTTTTCATAAAAACATTAAGCTATAAAAAAATTGTAATTATGAACTCGGTATCTTGCTATTAGGTACTTCACTGGAACCAGGAGCCTAGTTAACTTCTGTGAGTGATACAAATACCATACAAATTTGGAATTGGCAGTGTTTATTCAAATAGATTACACAGAGATACAATAGAATACAAGGTAAGCAGTAACCAAGAGGAAATAAATCCACTCTAGAAGGCTGGCATGCAAGGATATAGGAACCAATCATGCTAATTCTTCCAAGAAAGTTTCCTTACAAAGTCCTCTGCATTGAGGGAAACAAAGAATGATGAAGAAGTAATCTTAAGTACAATACTAATGGGGTGTGGATCGGACACTTTCTAGAACAGTCTGCTAAATTGTAATATACATTGTAGTCAAACTTAGCTTATACTTATCTAATAGAGTCATTTCGCATCTATTGTACAGTCTTTTGAGGAATGTAAATTTTATTCCCTGCCAGCTATACATACTAGAAGTAGTATTACTTGTGGTATTTACATTTGAAGTTCAGATATGTCCAAATATTTACATATCTATGTGAACATTTAAGTAAGTGTATATGAAAGGACTAAATTTTAATTTTGCTGTCAGGACACCCACCTCTTTAACAAGTAACATAGGTCTATAGTCCAAGTAGATTGTGCAAATCCTTCTTCCTGGCAAATCTGGGGCAAATTTTGGAGGATCTCATCCCTATGTTCTGGAGATACCAACATAAGGACACAGGAAATGCCACAGTCCCAGCTGTAGCGCTGCTGGAAATGTTCCACTCTGTGTTCCTCGAACATTGAAGAATGCTGTTCTACAATTATAAATAAGTCTTTCAACAATATAATCAAATTTACTCCTGTGATGATTAACATGAGTATTATCACAATCTATGGTGGTATAACCCTGTATATTTGGATTGCCTCTAGCTGTAACATCATTGCACTAGTTTTAAAAGCAGCCAGTATTTTCTGGACCATTCTGTTTCGCCATGAAAGCTGTGATAGGATAGGGGTTGTGGTGCTTAGTTCTATATAACAGAGAATTCAACTAGACACCTCACTGTAACAATGTAATAGTGAGGTACTGTTACACCACCAGATGGCACGAAAGACAGCCAGCACAGTTAATATTTTTTTGAACATTAAATTAATGTAAATCTGAAATTTAAAAACTAAACACCCATAATTAAGCCCACTATGATGACTGGATGCTCCAGTCACATTTTAAATTTAAACGTAAAACCACCATTCCAATAATAAATAAATGTACATATTTGAAGGTATTTAAGATGGCATAAAAGTTTTTAATTGGAAGTTACCAATTTTCAACGGAAGTCGGATAGGTATTACTGGTTATTATTTGCGTGTATTTCATAAAATTTGTTTTCAAAATTTTATAAGATGTTTTTAATGAATAACTGATTAAAAATATGTCATTACAATATAATAATTATATTGTTCGCCAGGGATTTAATTTAAAGCTAAATGCATAAACACCAGATGTTTATCATATTAATGAGTCAATAGTTCCAATTTTAATCCGTTTTTATAATTATTTGACTTTATATTTTAAACAGAGGCACTCACTTCGAGGTTCTGAAGACATTTTTAAATAGAACTATTAAAAGTTCGAAAAAATTGGGAGAATAAACTTGAAATTCAGGGCATCGAGTAATTTTAGTAATCTCAACATTGTGTTGTCAAAAACTCAACGCCAAAACATAATATCTGATAATGTTCTTCTGTCGTGACACTTGTTATCACTCGCTGTTTCCATTGGTTGTACATTAATTTTTTTTTCTTTTGTATGACGTTATGCCAAAGTCACATATAGTATATTTTAGCTAAATTGTCTTATTATAATTATGATAATTATTTAGATTAAAAAATCACGCCAATTAGTGTATCTGTATATAAATAGAAATCAATAATAGGAATCATTAATAAAGTCAAATAGTATTAGAAAGAAGAAAGAAAGAAAGAAAACAACTTTATTCGCAAAAATAAAGTAGCACATATTCAGGCACAGTAGAATGCGAAAATAATGTAGGACTAAGAAAAATAATACAGATATGAACAAAAAAAAAAGAAAAATAACGTAACACAATGGGTGCGATCAACTTAGCGTGCACAACGATCAAAATGTTCTTTTAGTTGTTCCACATAACTACCGCGGTCGTTGTGACCGCGGTAAAAACGTCACTCATAGCTTACGCTCACGTGAAGCTCACGATGACTCATCTGCAAAAGGTGGGTCGTCGCGATCGTTGAGAAAATTGGCGGGTTTTCAAAAATTAAAGCAACAAAGATGGCGACCATGAAACTTACGTTATTTCATGCGGCAAGGGATACTTTAGTAAAAGTGGATGTTTCTGCAACAGATGCTCAACATGCCTCCACAGGTAAATATAATTATGTAAAACAAGTTTAGAAAAATGTATTGGAGCTTATAATTAATGTATATGTATACATATTTATAAATATAAAAAGATGAAATCATATTTTTTTTCAAAAAAATCAAATTAATCAATAATTATTTAAGTTTATTTTTAAGCCTAACAGATTATGATCTGACCTTTTAAATCTTTTGCTTTCTTTTTATTGACTCGCCATTTGTATTATTCACCTCCAAGCTCAAAACGCACCATGATCTGTTCCACTTGAATTTACAACAGTAACTCTCGCAAACAAGTGGAACAGGAAAAACTGTGGCCGTGACCGTGATCGTTGTGGACCCTTAGTGGAACGCACCCTTGATTGGGGATCTTTACACTAATATTGACACTGATAGACGTCAAAATTTGGCAGCTTGAATATGGAATGGCAGGAACCGCTAGAAGATTCGGGGTTAAAATTGCAATATTGATGTAAATTCAACGTAAAAAATGGCACTGAGAAAAGGAGTTTTAAATCTAGTGCAGGCAAAGAAGATCTCGCCTGTTTTTTATAGCTTACGTAACTTAAATGTGGCCGAGCCGAAAGAAAGTGATAATGAAAATAGGAAAACGCACTTTGGTTTCGAAACAGTGGATGAAGAAGAAAAATGGAAAAAAGGTTTGGTTTCCCAAAATTACAATGTAGATCGGACTTGACAAGATTCACATAATTGTTATGTTAAAATTTATCTAGAGATTTATTCATGATTATTTATAGCGTAAACATATACGTTGAAACAATGAACGGAATACAAGGGACCATTAGATACTATAATAAATTTTAAAATGGTGTTAATTTAGATGTGTAAAGGTCAATAATATCACCATTTTAGTTCACGAAGTGTTTGAAACGGTAGCCAACAAATATGATGTGATGAATGATGTTATGTCATTTGGCATCCACCGGCTATGGAAGGATATCTTTATAAGCAGACTGGCCCCTACACATGGGACGAAACTGTTGGATGTATGTGGAGGCACAGGTATATAATCAATTTTTAATTTTATACATACATATTACATATATATCTTCACACTAGATCCCTTGCGGGGTAGGCTGAGAGCATTTTATACACATTATTCTAAATATTATTACATTTCTGATAGCAGTTTTGAACAAAATACAGGAGGCCATAATTCAGACTTATAGGGGTAGTGTAAGTTCTTAAATATGGTGTGGACATAAAAACTGATATTTATTGCACTGAGAGCCTTTTGTCCATGAGTGCAGACTGGAATTTTACAAAGCTGTATCCAATAAACAAATTTTAGGTCATCTGAACTAGTCCTCCTCACTGACTCTTGTGTATATAAACATTTTATATCATAGAAAGCTCAATTCAATCCCTACAAATGATTATGTATTTTCCAGGAGACATATCATTTAGATATATAAATTACTTGAAAAACCTTGGTTCACCGCCAGCTGGTGTCCGCAGCAGTGTCACAATCAGTGACATCAACCAGGCCATGCTGGATGTGGGGAAACTTAGAGCGGAAAAGTAAGTATGTGATCATTATAAATAATCAGAGCATAATAGAACAAAAGCTTAAAGTTCTCATGCTGAAAAGAGACTTTTGACTAAGATTGGAACAATAAAATTGTAGATGATGAACATTGGTAGACATAAATAGGGGTGATGTGGGGATGATTTAAAGTAAGATAACTTAATAAAAAAAATTTAGGGTAAGTCAAAGAATAAGTTCTGTAATCAAATTAATAGTACACTGATCTCACACAGATAGTCACAGGAGATAACTAGTTATTTGTATATCATCGTAATTGTTATTATACATGTAGATGTATAATGCTAGTAGTGAATATGAAAAAAGCGTGCCAGTCCTGTAGGCATATATGTAGATATTTGGCACTTGGCACTATCGGCCTGCCAGACGTAGTAGTGATATAACAGTACTGTGCCGTAGACAGGGTTACACAAAGGACATCCCTGTAGACATAACCTGGCTCTGCAGCGACGCCGAGAAGCTGGCTGTGAACGACGAAACCTACAGTGCGTATACCATCGCTTTTGGGATCAGAAACTGTACACATATTGACAAGGTAAATAGCTTGAAGATTTTTTTGATAATTTATAAGCCTTGGCTCAATGGATCATCTACTGTTGGACATAAGCCTCCCCAAATGAGCGCCATCGCACCCTGTCCTATAGGATGTTATATAATAAATAATAGCTAGTTAAGACAATTTGTTCACTTTTCATGATTAATTAATGTTGCTCATTTGTTATTTTGAGGACGGCCACATGCAATACAGGAAATAAGTTGGTATTTTTAAATTGGACTATGAAATAAAAATTGTCACATTAAATTTAACTATTCTTATATATATTTTATATTATTAACATAGGTATGACGAAAGATGTACATAAAATATGAAATCATAGTTATCTGATAGGTTCTGGAAGAGGCATACCGGGTGCTGATGCCGGGTGGCCGCTTCATGTGTTTGGAGTTCAGCCAGCTGCCTAACAGCACCTTGCAGTGGTATGTCAGAAACAATAATATAATCTTCTCCATATATGTTATCTGCTCATAAATTTAGTCAAGTATCAACACTAGTTGTGGTCCAGTAAGAAATTGTTCCTAACACATGAGGTTCATATTTTTTTCTATCCAGATCCAGTATTGAAGGAGATAATAGTGCTTGTCTCTAATCTTTTCTTTAGTATTATTTACTCAGATACTTATCAGAACAATAATTTACTACATTGACCCTGGAATGTTAAGTATGTATGTTGAAAGGTATGGCACTGCTGGAAATATTGTTTAAATTCAATGACTTTTACAGGATATATGATCAGTATTCGTTCCAAGTGATTCCAGTGATGGGCCAGCTGATCGCCGGCCAGTGGAAACCTTATCAATACCTCGTTGAAAGCATCAGGCAGTTTCCTGATCAGGTACAAGGTGTTTAATCTGTATATTATGCTAGGGTTGGTTTTAGTCGGTGATATATAAAAGAAATATTACGAGAACTGATTACGTTAAAATTTTTTTTTGACAGGAAAAATTCAAATCAATGATTGAAGATGCCGGCTTCAGACAAGTCACTTACGAAAATCTTACATTTGGCACCGTCGCCATCCATTCGGGGTTTAAAATATAATAGTCTCGAACCTACCCGCTAATCTTGATGATTAGCTAGTGTTAGTAGCACCCTAAGGTTATATATTATTATTAAGATAAAATTCGATAAATGAAACAAGACTTATTTTTTCAGCGGAATTTATTAAGTCCATCAAACTGTTGGTCTTTGGAATGCAGATCCAGTACCTAAATTACATTTCACACATTACAACTAATAATAGTCAAAAACACTCAACCGTATTTTATTCCAATTTAAAATATTATACAATTTGTCGATTTATATTCTTCCTTAAAGTACACTGTTGTAACATTATCGAGACGAGTCCATTAGGAGCACAGTCGTAGCACAGTATTAATGTGTATACATATCTGTCGGGCATCACCGTCCGTCCGTCTCGCTCGCTCGCCACACTCGGCACGGGATGTAAGCTCAGTAAGCATGCTAAGTAACATAGGTATGACATCGAACTGTTAGGTCTAACACACTAATGAGCAAAGCCATAGAATCTCGTCGGTGACCGTGGCCTACGTAGGAGACGAGAAGCAAATGTGTGAGGTAAGTAACAATGTTCCAAACAAACGATTAATCGTAGTCCCATCGTAGCGTGCACTCAACTTAAAACAGTTACTTGGCGAAATATTTCAAAATCATACCCAAAGATCCTCGGAGTGATCCAGAGATCCGCGCCTCCGGTCCGGTCCGGTCAAGGTCCGGTACGATCCGAGCCGGAACGTTAATGCAAACAGAGCACGGATAAATCCTCCCGCGTCCGCAGATCCTTCGGTACGATCCCAACGTCCTAGCGATCCAAGCGATCCCACTGATCCCTCCTACTGAGCCCGTCCACATCCTGATCCTACGGCATCCTCATCCTGATCCCGACTCACACGTCCAGCCAAGCATATCCAATGATCCAACGATCCAATCCACAGTGGATGAAACAAAAGAAAAAAGCTTTAGTTATACATTCAGTGTTCTGCGAGCGGCGGACGCGCCGCTCGCCCGCCAGCGAGTCAGTTGCACAAGATCGGAGTATTTCTGAACAGTACTCGTGGGCACGGGCCCACCGCGGACATCCCGAACCCATAAATATTTTAACGTCTATATAAATGTGACACAGGTTCCACTAAAACTAGCTACATACTACTGTTACATTGCAAAATATTTATGGATTATATTGTCTAATACAATTAAGTATTTAGTATTGCTGATGTCGCCGATAGCAGGATAAGTAACTTCCGAGCCGGCCGTAGGTAAATCTCCATACATGTACCAGAGTAAACGTTTTTAGATATATTTGTATAAAAAGGTCGATTTACATGAGACATCTCATTTGCATGCTGTATTTAGTTAAATGTTAGGGAACACGTGTCAGCTGACATTTAATGAGGATGACGACGGTACATGTTTTAATTCTATGCACAACCCCGATAAACACAACGAATATTAAGCAGTTTGTTCAACTTTTTTCTGGAATTTAAAACAAAGGACTTTGATG
>DWDT01002144.1:0-14267 GCA_018245595.1 Microceris scylla | reverse complement strand
CCGACTTCGCACACCTTAGACTTTTTTTTTATAAATTCTAAGGCGTGCAGGTTTCCTCACGATGTTTTCCTTCAGCGTCAGCAACCGATATTTAAAACGCACTTTTGTAAAGAGGTGCACCCCCGGAGCGAGGGGCTGCATTCGTAACCACTAGGCTATCACTGGTCTATTAGGTTTATAATATATAATTTTTGTATAAAAAGTACTTTATACTTATATCTCTGTCATGTCGTCATTAATTGTTGACGCATAAATAAAATAAAATGTAGGTAACTAAATCTGCCAGATACGTATGTACCGGACGTGTTTGTCAAACAAGAATGGTACTAGCACGCGCCTCGTGTTTTACAGCACGCATACAGTTTTCATAAAAATCTTTATACGTATGTACGTAAGATAGAAAAAACGATAATCTGACTAACCTGACTAACTTTCTGAAAATATTTCGAAAGGCATTTCTACGGATGATGTTTGATAGGACGAATTTTTACGTTGTTTATAACGTATTGGACTTGAACGATCTATTTCAAATTGAAATTGATTCAAAGTATTTAAAATAAATCTGCAATTATGTGATGAAGATTGCTGTCACCACAAGTGCGACACCGAACGCTAAGACAACGGTATGCTTTCAAAGACCGTATAAATTATATTGAATATTACTTACATTTGTACATCATTAAATTCCGATCCCTTGTGTAATTATCGTTCGCTTCTAGAAGTCGTTTTGGAGATAACCTCAAAGGAAACGAAAATACTTCAATGCGAATCGAAAATGTTTGATTTTTTTTTTCTAAAGTCGGCCCAAAGAGCTCTTTCGGGATTGAATTTACTCAGCGACACATCACAGAGGATCGTTCGAGACTCTCTTTGACGGCACTCATTTTGCCATATCGACTTTTATCAAAAGCCCTACCTCCATTACTTATGAAAACAAAACTTGAGGGGAATTTCACGACGTTAATTTATTCGCCTCCGAGAGCTGATGATTTTAATATGGTTGAAACGAGAATTTCAATTAAATTATTTCTTAATTAAACTTAAAAGTTGATGTTGTTAAATTAGCGATTAAGGCTGGAATAAAATTATCTTACACTTTAAATATTATTATTACATATATTATAGCGATAATCTGATTTATATATTTTTTTTTTAATAACGAAACATGTTGTAAAGACCTTAGATATTACTCTAATACATTCTACACAAGCAACGACAAGTTTCAGATTTATTAAGCGTACTTCACTACAAATCCTTATCTTCCTGTAGAATGTAATACCAATATATATGTCTGCGGTATTCTAGAATCTTCACGCACTATTCTAGTGTGGATACTAAGTCGTCTACTTCAGGTTCACCGAACTATCATCACAACCTGTACCAGATGTAAGCCTCCGCAAACACCTTGGTTGGCTTTAAAATACTTCTCTAGCGGCGACCTTATACCAGGAAACAAAGAATTGATGATTTCATTGATTATACATGTATGAACCGGTTTGACTCACGTATGTATGTTTTTGAGATGCCAAGGCGTCTTCGCCGCGACCTCGCTGCAATCGGTGGGAACTCATGATGAAGGACTTGGTATAGCTCGGAGATTCGGTCATCCCGAAATACGTACGCGAGCTAAGCCAGTACATACGAGTATGTTATCATGTCTATAAACACTCATGAGATATTTAACAATAAAACTCAGAATAGATTGGCTCATGTGGCGAAACCGTAATACGTACCGTACTAATAATATGGTTTTAGTCATCTTCGTGTAAACAGCCAGCTTAAAATAAAAATATTTAATGTCAATGCTTGGCTTTATTAATACGATTTCCACTTAAGTGTAGTACAACCTCGGGGAATAAATAATCCTTCTACGTGCGTGAAACAAACAAAATAATGACATCACATAATGTGGGTAGTTCAAAATTTTGATCTATGCACTACTCATATACTCGGTCTAGAGCCGGTCAGCTTGTTTCCCGTGACATGTCACGCTGATTTTCGTCCGGGACAAGTAAAAACGTTGCATTGCGACAGCCCGCTGGACCGGATTTATCCGCTTCCAATTTTAAAACTGCATATCTGTCATGTTTATTGACTGGCGGTGTGTATAAATGACGTGTTGGTTTTCGGGTGCGTTTATAGTGTTGCCATTTTTGACCCAACAACATTAGCTATTGCGTTTTACTTGCCTTGTCTGCTGTCTACTTTTGTAACATGAAAAGTATCTTCATCATCAGCGTTATCATCGAATTTTTGGACATGAGTCTCTTCGCAATAGGATTAGGGTTAAGATCATATTCTGCCGTGCTAGTCGAGTGCAATTTGGCTGATATCACTTGCCTTAAAGAGTTTAATGGAGAACTCCAAGCTGTCTTGGTTCTCTAAAGATTGTTTCCGTTATGGTAACATCTTAACATATTTAACTTTAAAATAAACACAATTCGTTTAAGTGTTAAGCAGGGGACTCCAGGACGGCCGGCATGGGAAGCTGAATTCTAAACCATTATGATGATGGCTTTCCGGAATCCATTGATATAACTCTTGTAACCAATATCTCTTCCACAGTGTTCATGGGATTGTATCATCTGTCAATATAAAGACGCTTCCTGCTGAAAAGCAGATCATTAAGGTTATATGGCATTCCTTATACATCAGTATAGAATGAACTTCTAACATAACATTTATATGCCCTTGGTATATAATATAATTATATGTAGCAGTCATACCAACCATATAGTACCTTGCGTCCCCACTCTCTCCTTCTATCCCTCCTCTCTACACCTGTCCATTTTAAAATATATTTTTCTATATTTAACATCCGTCCCAATTCTATTCCCCCTACACAGGCAGTTAGACTAATGATTAAATAGTTCCATTAATAACACAATATAATTTATATCCAGTAGCGGATAGCCATTTGTCCAGCAGCGTAATAGTGGACGGATAGACGAACGGTCCCTGGAGGCTTTATGCAGGTCGGTGCAGGACAAATCGAACCCCTGGGTCATCGGGATGTTTTAAAATATTTACTCGTATGTAAGTCGAGGAATTTGAGGTGAAGCAATTTTTTTTTATTTCATTAATCGTTGTTTAGTGTTTTGAAAGTTTATTGGGTTATAGCAGCGCGATTGTATTATATATGGATGTATACTGCCAGCCTCCATTCGATTCAAGATTAGAAATTACACAAACGATCAGACTTTTTCGATCGGTGTATATTAAACTGAATTACTATTGACTGCGTTTTAAATAATAAGAAATAATAATAATAATAACAATTCACACTAGCAAGACCCATGTTAGAATTCTTTGTATGGCAACACCATACAAACAAGTAAATAAAAACCCATATCCAAAAGTGGTTAATAATTTACTATTTCAGTCCGGGAATCGAACCTGGAACCGAGTTTTAAATCATAGCTACTCGTACAATAAAGTGAAATCAACTAGACAATTTTTCTGTTTTATTATTCCACCCAAATTCACTTTTAAAGGTATAATTAATGTAAGAAAAATTATAATGGACAAGCCCACTTTATCGCTTAAAGTAGATCACAGAATATATAATAATAATTATAAAGTTTATTAGAACTATTCGCATCGAAAAATGATGTCGCGAAAAGTTGTGGAAAATCACTCTTTTATAATTATAATAAGTTAAGCAAAATAACTGCTTAAATTATTATAATTATAAAAGAGCGGGCGTAAGTCAAGTAAATTATAATATTGTACATGGAAGCGATACATCAATTTATTATCTATTGTATAAAAAATCGAATACGCCATACTTATTCAAAGTTGGCAAACGCATTGGCAAGTCCTTGAGTGTTGCGGAAATTCCTAGGTGACAGTAGCCACGCACTGTTAAATGTCCCATCTACCTGTTAACCAAACTAAATATATAAAAAACAACAACATCTTCCAATCACATCACAAATAATATTATTGTCTGCTTCGAGAATGTTAGTGAATTTCACTTTGATGCTATCGGAATATTTTTGTACGATTTTTCACTGAGGCTGTATACACACTGGAAAGTCTTTATTGCACACCACCGCCACCACGGCGCCGGCGAATTATTTGCATACGACCTTATTGAA
This sequence comes from Microceris scylla, assembly GCA_018245595.1. Lineage (NCBI taxonomy): Eukaryota > Metazoa > Arthropoda > Insecta > Lepidoptera > Hesperiidae > Microceris > Microceris scylla. The sequence continues at coordinate 10,167 of DWDT01002144.1, read as the reverse complement.
AAGGTTCTAAGAATAAGTGGTTTTTGCGTAATAAAAACTCGGTGTATCTCATCCGAGATTTATCCGACGATGCTTCGAGCTTGCGATTTGATGTGGTTTTTACTATCGCACACAATGAAAGAAGGGTAAATTTGTTTTTTTTTTTATACACATAAGCTTCGTCTCTACGATTTTATGGGCTTGGCTTCGGGGGCGTGATAATAAGAACGGTTTTAATATCACTGCAGCGTTGTGGTGTCTTACGTGTGTTTATTTTGTTTGAATCGCCACTGGTTAATTTAGGCAAGTGATCACCTGTAACGAATAGATTTTATTTATTTATATACACTGCTTTGATGATGCTTTAATGAACGTGTAGATAAAAAACGTAAGTCGTTCTAGGTTTTAAATACACACATACTCATATATGTATGTGTGGGATACGTAGAACGAAGCACACTAATATAGAGTCGATTCAAAAAAAATCGATTTACACACGAGAGTCGATGACGTGCTCGGGTCAGGGCTAAGACACGGGTGCTTCGCGACGAACCTCCATAATATACCCCCTATTGATTACATTACGCTGTCGATATTCTTGTCTTATTACTATTCGATATTCCAATAGACCCCCGCATCATATGATGCTTGGTTTAGAAATAGCATACCCAGTCGCATTAGAAATTAGGTGACCCGACAGAGAACCAAAGCTATCGACATAGCCCAAAGGATTAGCAAACTGAAGTGACAGTTGTCGTCAAATCTGTCGCAGAACCAATAGCCGCTGGAGTTGACGTGTTCTGGAGTGGAGTCCGCGACTTGGCAAACGTAGTGTAGAACGCCCTCCAGCTAGGTGGAGTGACGATATACGCAAAGTGGCTGGCAGTGGTTAGATGAGAAGAGCTGAAGATCGAGCTTAGTGGCGTGCCATTGGAGAAGCCTATGTCCAACAGTGGACGGAAATAGGCTGATAATGATGATGATGAATAATACAATAAAATTATTTGCCCCGATATAACATTGTCATTTATCTCTTTCAACTATCTTTATGCTCAACGTTTTGTTATTTTATGCAGGTATTAGTTCAAGGTCCACTTGTTGTAGAGGGAATCGAATCGAGAACCAAAATCGAAATTTGCTTATTGTCAATCTACGTCCATATTATATGTCGCCACTAGCATAGTATACGCGATAGAACAAAATCTAATATGGTTTCTAAAATCGCACTATCGTTCTGTTTCATTCCATTCGTCTATTTTCTTTTAATATTTCGGCTCGACGCTAAATGGCGCTGATTGTTTTTTGAAACGCGCCATCGCATTGTTTTTTGAACACGCTAGAGTTTTATTTTCAATCGTCAGTTTTAGTATCAAACGTTTTTCAATTTTCGACTTCGTAAATCTCGGTATTGTTGTGAGTCTAGGAATTATTTATTAGGAAGAACATCAACATATCTGAGTTACTACATGAAGTTTATAGTTATGAAGTAACGTTTTCTTTTGTTTTTTATTAACGGAAAAAGCGAGTGGAGATGGGATTAAGTGGAGTTTCAGAAACTGGCGAGTAAAACACACATAGCGGCAAAACTTATCCCGAGGCTACATTACCCCCAAAGAAACAGTCGTCAGCCATTATGTGTGAGAGAACACAGGAACGCTCCAAATTAACTTCCATTCTCTTTAGCGAGCTTTTTAAAATTACAGTCTCTCGACTAACACTATTAAGGAGAACAGACGAGTCTCGTAATAAGTAAATATGTTTAGACATATTAATAAAGGAAGTAGCTTTCATCATCATCATCATCGTCGTCTTGTATTCCCCATATTTCATTCCCTCCCTTAATAAATGCAATTTTGAAAAGAAAGAAAGAAAATGATCGCTTATTTTGTCAATATGCTTTGATAAAAAGTATATACGTAACAACTGGATACCTATATAATATACATATTTACATATTTTATAAATAAAATTAAAAGAAACGAGGCAGTCCAGCCTCGTTTGTGGAGTGGTTGCAAGCGCGACTGCTAATCAAGAGGTTGAGATCCCGGCTCGGGCAAAGTATTATTGGATTCTTCTAATTTGAAAATCCCAGTAGTAGCACGCCGTCTGCATTTGTACTGAGTGTATAGCAATAGGTTCAATCCCTCTTCTATAGTGGAATGTATAACGTAACTGATGAATCATGGGAGTTTATTATACGTACTCTAGTGTTTAACCCCTCGTTTATTCTAGTGTCTAACAAGCGTGATGTTAAGTGCGGAAATAAAAGGGATGAAAAAAATTTCAAGTAGGTACAAGTAATAATTCTGGCCAAAATAAAAATATTATATGTAGAGTTTCTGAAAACTGATTAAGGCGAGGCTTAACAACATCGAGACAAAAGTCGCCCGAGGTAATATTAGCGCTGGCGAGCCACGTCGTCGCCAACAATAAACGAGTACACGGAAACATTTTAAAATTAACTCCCGTTGTCTTCAGGGGTCCTTTAAGGTCTTTTTGGTCTTTAACAGTACTTTATGTATTACAACCGCGTCATGTTGTTCAAGAATATGTTTCGTCGTCGTGCTAGTTCGACAATTAAAACACAAGTTGTACAGAGAAGAAATCGATAGAACGAATGAAGAATATAAGGTCTTGTTTAGATAATGTTTCAAAATTATCTGTATTTAGACTCGCACAGAAAAGTCCTTTTTGTGATCACTTATAATTATACCTTTACCACTGAGAACAAAATTAACTTCGAATCAATAATGTACAAGATTTTTTTCTCTGTCTGCCTTACACTCAATTTAGTCTCCCTAAAAACCAAAAAAATAACATAAAAATCATTCCTTGTCACGGGCCTGAAATAGTATTTTCAGATTTGGTCCTAAAACCGTACCTTGTGAAACGCCAGTTTTAATATGCCTTAATAAGCTTAATTACAAAGTACGCTTATAATTATACAATAATAATTAACAAAGTATGCATAATAAAATTACGTTTCAATGAACCATTGTTTAAAACATAAGCGCATAAAATATTTAGAAATGTTTCAGCGTTGCATTCTCCGGGGCCCCATTCCCGTGCACTATCAATGCGTCTCTGGAGAAATGACAGGAACAGTCCTCACTGCACAAAGCCTTTTTACTTAGTTCCATACAAAAAAGTTAAATTTAAACACGTCGGGGAAATCTCCTTCATGCGAAAGATCTGTTAGGTTTTTTTACAAGTTTTCCTCGTAAAACCCCAAAGCGCAGTGATTAAATTATGAACATTATAAAATGTAAAAAAGCGCCACCTACCGACGATTAAATGTTTTAAAAGAACACGGTTTTAAATAAAAGAAAAATATTTTGGCAAGCGCGGCTCCAAGCGAGAATGGTTCTTTGTTTATTATTATTACATACACTTCGTTAGGGAGGATATTCGAGCCGAATGTTTTGCGCATTAACGTTTTCCATATATCTTTGGCCTGGTCGGGTAAATGGAAGGTAATGCTAAGCCTGTTTGTCGACACACCAACGCTTTCAGCGGGAGGTCTTCCGAGTGCGATATCCGAGCGGGCTGAAACCACTCTTATCCCGAAATCAAATATAAACAACCCGGTTTCGACTGGAACAATACATCCGTTTTTTTTTTTGTTTTACATTATTCTCTGGATCGACGAAAATGTTGGACCGAAAAATGTTGGTAATTTTTATACAAATAGTAGGAGACGGCGGGATATACTTATCATTGTATTAACGTCCATTCTATGCGGAAACCTCCGGGGATTGAGCGAATCTCAGATAATGCCGCTCCAGTATGGGTTTTTGTTATCGGGCCGAGTCGACGTACCGTCGCTCACCTCGGGCTACGGAAATGTATTTCTATACAAAAATGTCTAAAATAATTGTAACAGCCGGTACAGTTTTATAAGGAAAAATTCTCCGTTCCTTTCATAATGACACATACATATTATATTCAAACAAATGTATGAGCTTTTTACGTTTAATTTGCAACAACAGCGCTCAGCGTTTCATATCTTAATATAAGAGAATATATACTATGTTGTTATCATGTTATCGGCGTGTTTGTTTGTTCTTTAACGCAAAAGCCAAGACACAGACATTTTAATCCAGACATGATATCACTTGCTTACTAAAGTCCAGTTGAGGATACATTGCAAATGCCATAACTGTCGTCGACCATTCGTAAACACTGGCTGCCCGTTAGCGCTTCTCTTCACATGAAAAAAAGAAATAAACTGTCATTACCCTCTCTGTATCCGCCGAAGAAAAAAACAATGAAATTGTCATGATAAAACACAAAGAATAATTCAATTCGTCATAGAGAAGGAGGCCAATTTTCTTTCTCAAATTAAATTTGGAGACGCTCGAAATTACTGTCACATACATACATACAACGTATATAAAACCTAATAAGATAGTACGCGTTACATTTGATGCGTGTGTACATTGGAGAACGTATGTACATTATCCAATTCGTGAAGACGTATATAGGGTAATTATATGGGACATTGATAGCGTTGTGGGTGGGCAAGTGGCTCCGTAATATTTACAATTCTAAAGTGATATTCGCTGATTCGATTTAAGATGAGCATCCAACAGATTATTGTGCTGTAAGAGCCAGGTGGAAAGCGTAGGTACGAGTATTTCTACTAAGCCAAGGGTTACTAGGCATCATTCCCTTAAGTCATTATAGTCGTGTCAACACTTATTACTTTATTAAGTACGTGGATGGATGTGTCGGGTTGCTAAAGTCATATTCGAATGTTATATCAAATGAAATTCGCGACTTTATAAAAATTTTGCTGTTTAAGCATACATCCGCACTTGCGATATTTTAATAATAGTGTAATTTAAAACTATATCATACGAAAATCAAATGATTCCTCGAAAGTAATAGAGGAACATTTCTTTCTTACGAGAAGTGTATATATGTGTACATATAGATACATATATAAATCCCCCACAGAGGAGCCCCCACACTAACTGACATATGAACGTAAAAGCCAGGCCGTCGTGCATACGAGGTTCATAACATAAGAAGCTTTAGTGACGTAAGCAGTTGCTAATAAAAGATTTTGGGAAAATTCTGTTGGATTACAAAACGCGAGAAGATTGAACAGGTACGTAAGTCTTCGGATGAAGTCTTTAGTAGAGCTGATTATAACAGTTCTTTGTATTGTTCGATGGATATGTATACGTAGCTCCTATAACGTAAATAAATCTATTTCAGACATCTATAAAATCTTGAGATTCTTATAACCGAGAGAAAAGAATCAAAACCGAGAAAAATAGTAACAATCGTATGTATTATTGGGCAAAATAATTGGAAAAAAAGTAATTTGTGGTAGATTCATTAAAAATCAGTACAAAACGACACGCTTAGCTAACTAACCGAATTCTATTTATTTCATGACTTTTACCTTTACGTCCTCGTGATCGCCATTAGTACGTATAGCATATTATATAAAAAGTCATGTTTTTTTTTTTAAATCTCATATTTATTCTTTGACATAAAAATAAAACATTTTTACGCGTGCCTATTTATATTCAACCTCAACGAATATAAAAGTATACATATATACAAATATATACGATGTAAAATTAAAATTTTTAAACGAACCCAAATAATTAACATAAATTTAATAAATTACGAGCGAACAAAGAAGATTCCTGCACTCATTCCGTGCAAATTCATCCGGGCTCCTAAATACGGGGGCAATCTCCGGGTTTTCATTCCGGAATAGGTAGGTACGTACTGCGGGAGTAAGTAAGCGAGCTTATTTCACGCATGCGAAATGCATAATTAACTTATATTAACATACGGCGCGGCGCCGCGCTCCCGGCACCCGCGCTTAATCACAAACGAAGACGCCGCCAGAGATTATAAACCGCAATGACTTGTCCCACTGAGGACTAGCTGTTGATACCGTCGTTGTACTACACGCTTATGTGATCCCGGACAAAAGTTATTAAGTGTTGGTAGTTAATTATAAGGAGAAGAGAGAATTTTCATAACTGTAATTGGTAAGGTCATCATAGTGATTGGTGTCAAAAATTATTGAGACGTTTTAGGAGAGTCCGTTCTTATTCATTTAGGGAAATTCCAAGTCTAGCTGTGGACTAAGACAGGTCTATAATTGGGAAGATCATGATCAGTTATATACTGTCGCTTATTTTCTTTCTGTTCTATAGCACTATACTGTCTATTTTTCAGCCACCTTCTTGTAAATAAAAAATACATCAAACCAGTTGTTGCCTGCGCGCTCAGGTGTTGAAGAGAGAATGGCTCTGGCTCCAAAAATAATCCAATATAACATTTCAAATACAATGTTAAAACTAGTTTATTTGCTTGGGTACTAATAAACAAAATATGCAAGCCAACATTTTATAAAAAATCTAGAAGTCTCTACCATACAAGTACATAACGTGTACTCATTACGATTTTCAATACATACTTACTGCACCGATTGTTTTCTCATCGGTACCTTTATTGCTAGTATAGATATTATAAATATAATATGCAATTAGAGAAATGGAGGTGATTTAATTACATTTTCCTATATATTTCTATTTACTAATGTCAGAACGACTCGTCTGTGAATAACTTTCTTCTAAAAAGATTACACGACACACGAATTGTGTGTTTATCATAATCAGCCTGTTTCAGTACTTATTTAATCGAAGTAGAAAACAACCATGTTGGACGTAGGTCGATTCATATTCTGTGCTATTACAGCTCTTATAAATAATACTAATCATTAATTTTAGATCAGTCTCAAGACGTGACACCATTGTTAAAAACTGAGCTAAAATGTATTATGACTCACGGCGTTGATTTATCGCATCATTCCATCTGAAAAGAAATGCAGTTGCTGCTTGGAAGCATGAATAAACATAGCAGAATGTAATTTAATAACTTTAATCTATAAAAATATAAAACGGCCGTTTGATTAATAACTTTATTACACTTTACCAACAGTTAAACAGTCACCTTAACTCCTGCGGCTCCAAAAGCGAGAGTACGAATACCGATGACACCCTCGCACACGTTTATTATGAAGGCGGGGGCCAGAAGTGGGTCATATGACAAACTTTACTAGCTATGAACGGGCCGATTAAGTGGCTTGTTATGTTATATTGTTCGCTTTGTGTCTACTCCGTACATATTCTCTTTGTGGAGCCGAATGTGACGGTTCCAAGAGTATGGACAAAGATAGTTTCGCCCCGAACAATTAACCGGCATCGCAGTGTGTTTAATAAGCGTGAGAAGTTTAAAAGCGCCTTTGATGATAGCTTTCGTGTACATATTTTATGTGTAAAGATGCGTGTACACATGTAGGCGTTTTATATCGATATAATTTTGCACGTATCCACACTAAATTAGCTATTAAAAGTTGGTTATACAATCTTCTTAAGGTGAAAGGCTTAGAAACTTTTTTTATTAAATATTGCTGACTAAATTATGAAATATTGCTGATCGTGTAAAAAAATCTCTTATTGTGTTTTGGAATTGCACTACTTTAAATGTACAACATATCACTTTAAATAGTATATATCATTCCTCAATGTACCTCATTGTATCTCAGCGTACATTCACTCTATAACCATAATGACTAGGCACGTTAACCATAATGATATGGGTTCAGTATAAGAATATTGTCGCGAGGCTAATTTCGTAGTTTCATCTTACGTGTTACTAATGGCATACGTATAAATCAACTGCTAACGAACGCGTCTCCTAAATCCGAGCTGAGAAATGCGACGTGCGACACGAGACACGCGACACGTGCGACTCCCCGACGATGACGAGTGTCGCCGTCGCGGCTTAGCTGATATTTGTCACTGTAACCATTCATTATATATATAACCCGCACTCGGCGAGAGGCCAAAAATTGCTCTTCACGTTTCACAGTTATTGTCGAGATTTGCAACGGCGGAGCAGTAGTGTGACCCTTTCTTAACAAGTTGACTTAAGTTCTGTGCTACGTTCGCTTTGAATATATCGGTTTAGTACTAAACTAAACTGAAGTAAAATAATTTTATTTGATAAATAAAGGTAATTATGTTTTGCAAACATCTTTTGAAATGTAATAGATCGTATATAATAATTAAATGGTACACTTCGTTATTACCGTCACGTTGCAGATTAAATCTATTGACTAAAAACAATTTTCCTTGTGACACGAGGAAAATTGTCATTAGTCCAATAAGTTATGTCATTGGAAAGTTTAAGAATACCATCAGTCATTAATGTGTCAGAATTACTTGACAAGAGGTCGGAAATGAAAAATATTTTTTTGATAAAGTACTGGTGATTAATTTTTCACTAGTATAAAAGATATTAAATTCTAATTATACTAGTTTCACCTTTTAAGTGGCGAAACAAAGACGGTGATAATGCTGTTATATAACTAAAATTGGTTTAGCTGATATACCGCATAAGGTCAAGGCTACTATGCTAGTATTACGAACAATTAATCAATACGACATATGTAATTAAATAACAACACCGTTATGTGCTAACGTATAATTTATACAATTGTAATAGAAATATAGTGTCTAATGAAAAGCAAAGCGTATTTATAAATATAATAAGTCGTAAACATTATATAACATTGTAATAAGTAAGTAGGAACTTTTTGTAAGTAAGTAGAAAATTAACCTAGGAACGCACTTACATTACAGCACTTCTCGTTGCTGCTAAGCAACAGTTTTCAAAAATGTAATAGATCGTCAGTGATATAGCCCCATCTGTGTCTAATGTCAGATTGCATTTCAGTCCTATACAAGATTGGATGCAATTGTTTCCGAACTGATCGATCACTTGATATCAATTCACCAACGTACCAGATCGCTACTAATAGAAAGAATATAATGAAAATACTTTTACGTCTCAGCGTTTCGGTCGAGCGCACTCGCCCGCGCAAACGGAGCACCCCGAGTTGAGAGATAGCAAATGGCAGGATTTGAGCATAATGGGCGAGTTACACGTGTCAAGTCACTAGAATCATCCTTCTTCTGTATATAATGGTCTCGTGTACGGCGCCCTTACGATGTGGAGCTTAGGATATTATCCTTTTACGAGTGCTCATCCCTTCAGGCGAGTGGTAGTTCATTTTAAACAACGGTATCGTTATTATACTTACTTTAGTTTACACAAGTTATAAACATGAGCTACCCCACTGTTAAATCATCACTGGCATTCAGCAAGTCACATCTGTACATAAACACAGATGTGCTGACGCTCTATATCGGATCAATAACGCGATGCAATGGCACTCCCAAGAATTAAATCAGCGTGCCTAACATTTGTACTCAGCCGTACACCCTGTATATGGCTTCGACCAAAAACCTTCTTCGATCTAAACTAGTAAAGCATACTAAGGTATATACATTATACAAGGCCTGTAAAAGTAGAACAGGCGCCGGCTAATAATCGGACTTCCGTTACAAAGTTACAAGGTAGATTGTGTGGGTATTATTAAAGATTAATCAACACTCGCAATATAATTCTCTAAAATATTCTCTAAAATACCTAATTAAACGCGTCATGTGATAGTGTGAGACGGCATTACGTATCCTTTGTACCTACCTACCTTTCGATAAGGTTGTCTCGAACTGATAAAATCTGTGCCTGGAATTCCTATTATTATAAATCTACCTATTAATGTAGTTCTTGTCTTATTAGGATATATCAAATTTTAATACGCTTGGAAATTCCGGGACGGGTACTGTTGTACTTTTATGTTTCTAATTTAGATTTTCTAGCAGGGACTTAAAGTCTGTAATTATGCCCGGTGTACGGCAATAGGCTTACCACATATTCCATGGGACTTAAACGTAAATGGTGAAACGTGGGAGTATACTATACTTCTCTGCCTACCTCTTCGGCGGTTACAGGCGTGACGTTACGTTCTTAACTCTTTAAATATTTAATATTAATCATAATATAATGGTATTCTAACATATTGTAAGTATCCAATCGCCATAGGATTCGTTCTTAGACGCCAACGGATGAAACGTGATTAAAATAAATTCATATTCAAATTGAATTGAATTTGAATTTATCCGATGCTTGGCAATAGGCTCACCACGTCTTCCATAGTGGGACGTAAACGTAACCGGTGAAATGTGGGGGGTGTTCTGCATTCCTCTGCCTACCTCTTCGGGGATTACAGGCGTGAAGTTACGTCGA
>DWDT01002143.1:0-14267 GCA_018245595.1 Microceris scylla | reverse complement strand
TGACAATCGGTTGAACGGGGCAGAAGATGCTACTCTGCAGCGCCACCAGGTGGCGAGTGGCATCAATGAGCATATTATATAAACCTTCTCGGTGGAAAAATACATATATATACCAATTTTCATAATAATCGGTACAGTAGTTATTGAGATAATCGATAACATACATACAAACATTCATTTTTATAAAATAGATAATTCTTAATATTACACGATTAATGCTATTCTAGATACAATATTGCAGTTACTTTAGTCACATTACGATTTTGACAGAACGAATGGGGCTTAAGACCTAAATACTAAGTTTCGTCCATAGTAATAGCGCCATTTTTAGCATACCTATAACTTTTGACTAAGTTATTTACTGTACCAACAAACTATTTGTATGTTTATATATAGTGTTTTAAAAATTTTATGTATTCTTATTAGCTACATAAATACTTGAAAGACACTTGAAACGACACAACTGAAAACTTTAAATTTCAGTAAAACACTTTTAAGAAAGTAGCTGGCACTAGTTAGATGCGAAGAGCTGAAGATCGAGCTCAGTGGCGTGCCATTGGAGAGGCCTATGTCCAGCAGCGGACGGGAGTGGGCTGATAGTGTACTCGTAAGAAAGAACTCACATGGTAACTTCGGTGGTACATGATCGGGCAGAGGTCCGCCAATCGGGATCTGGAGCGGCGTGATGTCGAAAGCGGTCATGTCGTCTTCGCCGCCGCCCTCGTCATCGTAGTTGATGATGTTCTCGCGCACGTCGTCATCGGGCCCCGGGTACTTGATGTGCGCCTCGCGTCGCCGGTTGTACACCACGAACACTAGCACCAGGACTGTCCAAACAAAACCGTAAATCAACTCCGATGGGACATAACGTAAAATGTTTAAACATTATTCATTTATCGTATATATAAATATTGTCAAAATTGTTATTTATTACGAGACTGGCCAGCGCACTAGCTGTGACTTTGGGGGTGATATTTTGAAAATGGCGCGCGCACTAGCTATTTGGGAGTGATATTTTAATTGTGTGGTCTTAATTTAATTTATCTATACCTTTTAATAAAATGAAAATGAAAATGAGACATACGTATGTATATATTACGGGCATAAGCCTCCTTCTCGGGGAGGTCTATGTCCAGCAGTGGACTGAGATAGGTTGATGATGATGATACCTTTTAATAAGGATTAGCTACTTCGACGATTCTACTGCTACTTTTTATGTCATTCACAGTGCACTAAAATTTTAATGATTGATATGATGATTTATGTTACGTTTTTATACAGTTTTATTTTTTACCTAGATACCTATATATATTTGATACGACAAACTGAATTGAGCCTTAGAATTAACGTTTTGGTCTTTTATACTTCTTTAACCATGACCTTATAAATAGTGACAGTCCTGTTATAATTCGACCTTTCATTCAAGCTGAGGGTCTTTCTTTCAAACGGTGATGCCAAAATTTTCTTTAAATAATTATATCTGTTTAGAAGATTAAAAAATTACCAGATATAATGTTGATTGAAAATATGATAACAAAAACTTAGAAATTACCATAATGTTCTATAACTATAAAGAGTTTATGATCAATAATGCATTAACATTGACTTTGTTCAGTGCATCACGGATCTGAAGCCTTCTTATGCACACGATTAGTTCAAAGTTCTAATTGAGTCCTACCATTTTCCTTAAAATAGTGGACCTACTTATGCAAAACAGAATCAACCCAAACAATGACAGTTTTGAGAAAAAGCCTTGATGATTTTCAACAATATTACATTTGTATACATAGATCAAATTATTTTGTACAATATTGTAAATAGATTTTATTGAAAATAACCTAAAATTTTACAGTATACAAAATTTTGACAAAAATGGCTTTTTTTCAAAACTGTCATTGCGTGGGTTGATTCTGTTTTGCATAAGTAGGTCCCTTTGACGTCGGTCTTCATTTAACTTTAATTGTAATAGGCACACATACATACTGTATCTAGTTTATCGTTTGGTGTTAAACAGATACAGTGCGACGGATTTGACAACTATGTAAACGTCGAGTACAAACTACCCGGGCGCTCGTTTAAATATGTATGTATTGTACGGAAAGTACTACATTTTATGTCAGTTTGGCTGTCGGACCAATGAACTTTAAAACAGGCTAACGGAATAGATATGAACTATATGTAAATGCCACGCAGCGAAATAAAATATTACCTCTGGGGGATTTTACGGATCTTAGTTTTGTGCTTCGAAGACTATATTTTTAATATTAGCATGTATCTGTAACTTATTTTATAAATGCCAGTTTTATACTGTGATTCTGTATGTGCTTTATTTCTGACCTAATCTTTTACTTCAGAGTGCTACGTAGTTTAAAGACATTAAATATTTTATACAGCATATAATGAGATATATTTTCTCATATTTCTAACAATGACTTATCTAGTAGTTTCTAATATCACATCAAGGTAGTAATGGGCGTGTCAAAGTTAATATAAACACTCGCAAACATTTGTTTTCAAGATCGACTATAGACAATCGAAAACAGATGTCTGTAAGCGTGTGAGAAAGCATGCATGTAATGAATGATGGTGCTCACCTAGAAGCAAAAACAAACAGACAATGATAGCTATAATGAAATCTCTGGAGGGTGTGATGATTCCAGAGGCGAGGAGCTCCAGCTCGCAGTCGTGGCCGGTATAGCCGAACGCGCATATGCAGTCGTAGCGGCGCGCCGGCTCGCGGTCCAGGCACGTGCCGCCGTGCAGGCACGGGTTGGCCACACACTCATTCACGTTGACGCACGTGCCGCCGCCGCGGGCCGCCCCGCCGGGACACCTGCACAGCGTGCGCTTTACCTCTCCGTCGGCGACAGCGCGCGCACTGAGCCCCCTCGAGCATGCACTACTATACACCTAACTAATATGACAGCTAATAATATACAGATACATCTATAACAATAATGAACGGCGATACGTAGACGAGGTGCGACGGTGAGATGGTGGAGGGAGTGGACATATGGGTCACGCTTAGTGTTGAAAGACTAGTGCTCACTCATTATAATAAGGAGGCAGACGAGGATGGCGGCGAGCGCGCCCATGCTGAGCTTCAGCGTACGGCCCTCCTGCACGAGTTCGCAGTTCTCGCCCCAGAATCCTTCCGGACAGTGGCAGCGGTAGCCGGGTTCCCGGTTGACACAGGAGCCGCCGTTGCGGCACGGAAAGTAGAGACATTCGTTCTTGTCAACGCAACCCTTGCCGTCCGGTGACAATATCAAACCCTCACCGCAACTGAACACCATTCCAATATTTAAACATATACACATCATAAATAAATTATTCATTAATAAAAATAATATTGCGTATATAATAGAAGTCATAATAGGCAAATTTAAGCTCTCTAAACATACATAGGATAATAAAAAAAATGCATTCGCTTTAAATTTCGGAGATATGTATATAATATCGCAATGATAATAATAATTATATAAGATAGAGCATATATGCATAGATTAAGCGGCAGTTATTTAGTATAATATACATACAAAAGAAGAACTCAGTGCGCGTATAAAAAAAATTACTAACTTAGTACACTTTAAAACTTTTAAAATTTATTTCACGTCCTGTTTCATCACAACTTTAAATAAAAGTTATGCGATAAGAAAGTTTTTTCCAACGTTGAAAAGATGAATGCATGTAATAAATAACTGCATTTCCTTAGTTTATTTCTTTACATTTTTCACTATTTAAACTTTTACTACTCCATCATATATCAAAAGAGTAATATATTAGATAAATAGAGGTAACTATGTTTATGGAAAAATGTACTTACGTGCACTCATATTCGTTCCAGAGGTCGACGCAAACAAACGGTTCAGTACAATGAACATTGATGCATGGACTGTTAGATGGGCAGTTGCGATCCAAATTGCGAGCCATGGTAGCTTGACCCCATTGCGTTCCATTCATCGCTGGAGGCAAAGGCAGATGTTTTCCTTCCAAACGAATATCGTCCAAGCAACCTTTTTGGAAATCAGCATATACTTCAAACGTTCTAACGCCTGTGTATTCAGCTTTACCACCCGCATAGACACCCTCCTGTTTATCAACCAATAACCATTGATGGCCCTCAAATGCAAATGTTTCGTTATATCTTCTGCCTTCTCCGCCATCAATTTCAAGTGTGGCAGCACTTCCATATCTACTGACACGAGCTATGTGCCACTGACCGTCATCAACGGCAACTGAATTTAGCCAGACATCTCTTTCTTCTGTGCGTAGAGAATTAAGATTGAATCGAAAATGTAATCTCGCATCTTTAACTTCAAGTATCCCGTATTCACGGTTATGCTGATCGCTAACTCTGAAAAGTTCGCCGTGTGGTTCCCGCGTTCTAAATCGAAGTTGGATCTGTGTACTAAATCTATCAGGCTCGAAACTTAAAGCGAATTTTACGTAGCTCTGCGGTCTAAAACTTGTGGGTGTGGTGGGCAAATTGCACGACGGACCCGTCCAACCGGGATGACATTGACATCTCGCTTCAGAAAAACTACCGACGCATGTACCGTGTTCCCAGCATCTTGATGTAGTATCACCTTGAATACATATTTCTTCTGTTTGCGGACACCCCGCTACAGAATTTCTGGATAGTCCTGGATGAGCCAAGTCATATAATTTGCTATTATGAATCAAATTTCGTATGCATCCATCGAAACCTTTACCAATAGGCATATATTGCCAGTGGTAATGTGTGGGGTCAAAATGTTCTATATATAGGCCGCCAATTTGTAAAGGAGCATTAACGTTCAAATATTCGTTAAACGGCGGTATAGTTCCAGTAGCTTGACACGTAGAGTCGTCAAATTCTGGGGGAGTGCCATCTTCCATTTCTTGTATATCTGCCGATTTGCAGAAGTCAACGATCATTCTCACATTCTCAGTATCCCAGAAAATATCTATCCTATGCCATTCACCGTCATCCAGTGACTTTTTCGTTTTTACTCTTAATTCCAAAGTACCCGAACCAAAGTCAATTAAAAGTCGCGGATTGCCCCGCTCTAGTTCAACAGAAATGAAATCGGACACCATGATTTCCTCTGGCTCTGGTGGTACTATAGGTCCATTATACAATAATACTCCTTCAGATTTTCTTGTTATAAATTCAAAGCTTAAATGAGAACTATCACACATTTCTAATGAAGGATACCAAGCCCAGCCTGTACCTCTGAAGCTTCTAGAAGTTTGTTGACATCGAGGACCAGTATATCCTGGAGGGCATGAACAAGTTAGACCGTACTTTCCTTCTATACATCTACCTCCATTATAACAAGGAGAGTTCCGGCACGTTTCAGCCTGAGTAAAGTTTCGGGCTCCACACGTACATTCGGCTATAACATCAACTCGAACGCCAACAAGAGCAGTTTTATTAGCATTAACCATATAGGGCAAATTACTAATATCCAGAACATTTGTGCAAGATCCTTCACACATTTGATTTTCATACAGGCATTCATCAATACCGACCATAGTTATATTGATTCCAACCGCTCGTTCAATTTCTTCCCGATGCATAAGTACTATCCCGTTTAATCTGATAGGTTTATAATAATGGGCACCATGTGCCGAGAAACGTATGTCAGTGACAGGTGGGTGTTTCTTTCGAAGTTGCACACTAAATATATCAATGTTTTCCCTTTCCGTATTCAATAAATCTGCTAATTTGTCCTTAAATATATCTAATTTACTCCTCGATACACTAAGAGTTTTATAATTCCATACACGGACAAAGTCTTCATCCGATATACCTGATATCCGAATCGATCCAGAGTTTATGATTGCTTCATGTGAAATTTCCTTGACATAAACTGTAACATTGGCCGGTACATCTGTTTGTGTATGTTTTCGATCGTAAACTTTGAATTTCAAATGATACCGACCCTCTCTTGTTTTGTGCTTCATCTGTACCATACCTGTTTCTTCATTCAAAGTAAAGTTTGGATGTTCTGAACTTTCCCAAAAGAATTTCTTATCTGGTAGGTCCCAGTCATCGAGATCATATACATAAACTCTTCCAATTTCAGTATCTGGTGCTTGACCTTGATAATTGTATACAAGAATTTCTTTCGAACCCGGCTGCATTTTATTATCATTCACGTCACCTATTACAACAGTTAGCGTACTGGTTCCGGTCATAGCTGGATTTCCATGGTCTTTAATAATAATAGGAATTAAGTATTCCTTTTGCTGTTCTCTGTCAAAGGATCTCAAAGAGGAAACAATTGCCATTCCATCTCCATTAGCACCTTTTTGATCTTGTTCTACTTTGAAAGATGCTCTGATTATATCATCCGCACCAGGGTCAAGTCTGAACTGGAACGGTGGACCATTACTTTTCGATCTATCATCATCATCAGTTGCCAAGATTTCCGCCACTTTCTTGGGAGTAATATGTTCTGTTAAAACAGGCCTATAATCTTTTAAGAATGTTGGAGCATTATCATTAATATCTTGCACAATTACAGTCAATGTAGC
Source organism: Microceris scylla (assembly GCA_018245595.1). Classification (NCBI taxonomy): domain Eukaryota; kingdom Metazoa; phylum Arthropoda; class Insecta; order Lepidoptera; family Hesperiidae; genus Microceris; species Microceris scylla. Next base: position 7,742 of record DWDT01002143.1, on the reverse strand, counting down.
GGTAGCAGTTCTTGGAGGTACGCCATCATCAATCGCTAAAATTTTTACTTGATGTCGGGGTGTATCCTCTCTATCCAATGATCTTTGAATACTGACGGTGCCTTCCTGATTAATTGAAAATTGTCTTTTTCTATCAGACGATCTATCAATAGCATATGATACTTTGCTTTTTCCACCTTGATCCGGGTCAGTAGCCTTAAATGTTTCTAAGCTCTTACCGACTTCTGCATTCTCATATACAGATACTTCTATATTAGCGCGTTCAAATTGTGGTTTATTGTCATTTATATCTCTTAGTTTAACTACCACCCAAGAATAAGCTACATGATACTTATCGTTATCATTATCTTCACCTTTATCGTTAACTTGAATCCTAAATCTAAAGCCATTACTTTGTAACTGATCTTCATAATCTAATGGTTGCACGATTTTTAATGACCCGGTTCCATCATTATTTCTGACCATTGTAAATTTATCTGCACCATATCCACTGTTTTCTATCACCTTATATTGGAATTTGTTAGTTTCATCTTCATCATGTACCGTAACCGTAAGGATAGGCATCTCTGGTAAGTTAGTACCATCTGTTTCATCAACTTCTGTGAACCATTCATCTTTAGTAAACTGAGGTGGCATGTCATTAATATCTTTAACTCTTATAGAAGCTGTACCCGTTCCTTTCAACCCTCCACCATCTGAGGCTACTATTTGTATTGAATAATCTGGTGTCCTTTCACGATCCAAACAGCAAACGGCAGTTTTTATAACACCAGTTTCCGGTTCAATTTCAAATATAGGTGAACCTGTTTCTTCTTCAATAACATTCTTTTCAATTGAGTACCACAATTTTGCGTTATTACTTTCAGCGGGGTCGTCGTAATCTATCGCGGTCATAGTCATTACCACCATTCCTGCAGTTCCATTCTCTGTTACGTTACCAAAATACACGCCTTGCGGGAAAATTGGTGCGTTATCATTGATGTCTTTCAGGTTTACTTGGACGTCAGCGTACCCTACTAAGCCTTCACCTCCTTCATCCTGAGCAAATACTGTGAACCTCCACTGCGGTCGTCCATTAGGTTGGTCACGATCTAAGGGCTGTAAAGGGCGTTAAATATGAAAATATTTATATTCTAATCTGCATATATGAAATAATATTAACATCTTGCGGATTAGCAAAAAAATTATTTATTATTTAGCAAAATAACCCAGAAGTTTACAAACGTTAGTTATTTTTGGTTCTGGATTGTTACTGTAACGCAAATACTGTTATCCGATTCGCGTGACATACGTATTCTCTAGTGATAAATAATTATAGAATAAAAAGTATTTTAACATACCTTTAACACGAATATTTCTCCCGTGGTTCGATTAATATCAAACTTGCTGTTTGAGGGATTATCCGGGTCGATGCCTTGACCAGTAAGGAAGTATACTATGTTCTGCTGTCTATCTTTATCACCGTCGGTAGCAGTGACCTGTTTTTATACAAACATTTAAATTAGTGTTTTTAATAGGTTTACATTTCGCAACACATAATTTGTTTTTTAATTGTGTCGAAAAATTGGACACAATTTGCATGTAAATCTAGTGGTACATTTAGCTACTATTCCTTAATGTGTACTTTAATTAAAGCAAATTTATTGTCTCCGATAAACTTGGTCTTTGTTGCTTGTACGTGAATAATATATGGCGCAAAGGTTTCGCGTAAGAAAATGCCTCCAGCAAGGTAACAAAGTCACTCATACATTATTCTTGCGAACACAAACATTAGAATTTTACTGAAAAAACTTAAGCAGTTCTACGAATCTTGTGAAATAGGTCGTTATAAGCTATTGTTAAATTAAAATGGATTTCATGTAAATTTGTTAAGTTTGATATATCCTGATGTTAAAATGTATCATGATCAAATAATGTTATCAAAAGCTCTATGTGATTGTGTATAGTTATTACAATAGGGTAGTTGCGATGTCAGTTTCATTGAATATTGAAAACATCACGATACTAAATGGCTGCGAGGGATTTATTGTAGTGAAACCATCAAACTTTTCATTTTTGAACGGAAAATTGAAATTTGATGGACCATGCCTTTGTTGTTGTACCATTCAGGAGATTCAACAATATTCAAAAAGAGACATCGAATGGCACAATGTTGACGAACCTAGTGTATAAAAAGAGAATAATAATAATAATAAGAGAAGATAACATAGGACGTGAAAAAAATTATTTAAAAACATTGATGTATATACATATATATTTGCAATTTAAAAGCATGATGTTTCATACAACATTATTCGCCCATTACTTTATTTCTATAGGACAGGAAATACAAACTGTAATAATGAAATATAAAAGTTAACGATAACAAAGGCAGAATTGTTGGCTAGCAAATCACTGGACTATATCATATGCTTATGTATGTAGGAGCGGTACTCCCAATTACGTTGGTCTCGTTGGAGCCGGAGAAATGAAGAGGGTCGACGTTTGTATAATTACTCGGATCATTTGCGAATCTCGCTTAAATTATAAAAAAAGCTTGTCACTACAAACGAGGACGGGGGATAGGTTATTTTCGAAAATGCCCGCTGCGTGCAAAAATTGATGTGGGGCTTTTTAGCTTCAAATGGGGACATTTTATAAAATTATTTGTTGGGGAAATCTGATTGTAAAGATTATGTCATTAAATGACAAATAAAGCAAAGAATATGCATGTAGTGTAAACAAAACAGTAGATATACATTTTTTATTCAGAAGTTAGAATTGTTTTTTATCCCTTGTATTGTTTCTAGTTACATAGACATCCTCTTATAATGGACGATACGTAGCCATACGAGTACATACAGAATAGTCTTACGTATAAAAAATGAGAAAAGTACGAAACCGTACCTAAATTAGCCCTAGCCTGTACCCTGCCCCTAGTATGTACCCTGTGTACCCTAGCCTGTTTGTAAATATTAGATCTCCTGAATCTCTAAAATTAATTAGAATAAAACAGACAAAGACCAAGCTTGTATAGATTTATAAGAACGAGAACAAAAGAGGGTCTTAAGATTTATATTGCTGAATCTTACAAATAGGTTGTTCTTAAAATAATCTGTTTTAAGAACCTACATACTACAAGCTTAACGAAACATGCACTAATACAGAATAAGATACACATAAAGTTATAAAAGTACTCAAAATATTAATATTTTATACGTACCAAGAGTAGAACCCAAAAATTCCGTGCTTAGCAAAGTAAACAAGTACCCATATGAACAGTTTGTCCAATACATTAAAAAAGAAATTGACATAAGAATACTTACCATATAATAAATGTATAATAAGAATAATACTCAGGATAGGATACATCGGAAGAATAAAAAGAAAAAAAAAGCAGAATAAAATAATAGAAAGGATAAATTGTGACCTATAGCGATTGGTCCTATTTTAGGTTAAGGGAATGATTGAACAGAGTGAAAAAAAAATATCTTTGAAAAAAATATAAATATTGCAGTTTGTAAATAAGACACTGAAATTCATTGCTTAAGGATTGACTGAACTTTCTTAAACAGGTTTTCATATATTATAATCATTTAGACTTTAATTCTGTAGAATTGTCTGAATTAAATACTAACGTACTATTTTAATATCGTTCAACCGATATTAACGAGAACAAAACGTGTTATAACATGACTGGTACGTGAAAAGTATTACTGAATAATAATATATTGATTTTAAATGCACGTAATGTTAAACCAATTACTGGTACCATTTTACAGCAGTCTTTGGGTGTTTACATAATGCTTTTTCACGCTATGTAATCTACATAGAATATGAAAAGGATGTCTGAATATTAAGGACACAGATAAGGTCCAAGCTATAAGGTCTATTCTTTTTACATGTTAATTTAATGACCTATGTTAAAGGAAGAAACGAGTTAATTTAAACAGGTATTACGTAATGTATACATACATATATATGTAAAACAAGGAAAAAGAAAGTTTCTAGATGAATGAGTAGAGGAAATGAAAACTGAACAATATGTTTAATCTGGTGTATTAGTAATTATTTGAAATAAATTGGGATTTGTGAAACTATTGGGAAACAAATGAAGATAGTGTTGAATGTAGAAGAGGCATGAGAGGTCTGTAGGGATAGAGGACCTGGAGAGAAGATATGTATGTATAAATGTAAAAATAAAAAAAAAACAACCTGTATAAGGGAATGGGGGTAGGGCCCTGTCTCCTCCAGTGCCTGGGTCATGTAAGCACTTCTTGTAAATCGAGGCGGAAGATCGTTGATGTCAAGCACGTGTACCAAAACTTTCGTGGAGTTCTCGTTGCGGCCGTCAGATGCCACCAGCGTCAGCTCGTACTGCGTGAACCCAAGCATTAGCGAACACCATGCCCATGCGAATACTGTACAGCTGTTCGGTTGTTTCATCTCATGAAGGCGCGTCAGCAACACAAAATATTTTTGCTACCTTATTACGAATATCGTACGCGCCTCTATGAAACAAAACAACTCCGCTAAAATAGACGCAGCTGTTGTACTAGTCGAAAATGAAATAGGCCCAATGTATATAAACTAGCTTGTAAAATTTAATTAACTAAGGGTTTTTGTAGCGTACGAAATATTAAATTTCGGTCGCATAGAATAATGTAAAGATAATTTAAAAAAATGTATTATAGCCGTGAAAAAATAATCAATGAAAATTATACTTATAATAATGTCGAAAAAGTGCATTGAAATAATTAATAATTTGGCTTGATTTTATTTGGAATTTTATGTTCGTTTCAAAATACAGTCAGAAATACAATACAATTCCAAAAAAGTTTTTAAGCTGGGATGGACGTCATAGGCTCTAATTCTTACAATATACTAATTATAAGGATCGATAACTTTTTTCGCGTTTTTCTCATAATTTGATGAATATAACTATATAATGTACGCAAAGCAAAGTACTAACATAAAAACTTTTGAGAAATTCTCATCATAATCGTAATAAAAACGAGAAATGTAGATTTCAGTCTTAAATTTATGGGACCTGTTAACTAAATATAAGATGAGGTTAAAAATCTCTGAGGAGTAGTCTTTTTTGGTAAAAGTGCTTTTGCTGTGGAGGAAAGTCTTATTTAAACTCGTTTATTTAATTTTATGACTGTAATAAATATTCAAAGAACAATACACTCTACGCAACTGTCGTAAACATTGCAGTTATGTTTTGGTTTAAAATAAATGAAACGTTTGTTGATAGTGTAAATAAATAACCAATGAAAGGATGAGTAAAAGAAATCAATACGAAATGGAGCGATCCTGAAAATGTAGGTACCTTACCGTCATTCTCCCCCTTCATTTAGCCCGTCGATCTAAATATGTATCTCCAGCATACGAGTTGGCTACGAATAGGCAACAACAAACAACCACACTACTAACGCTAGCAATCAAACAACAATATAACGAAAAAAACAACTGTGCCACAAATAAAATGGCCATGCCATGCAAAGTCGAACAAACAAATACAAACGCATCTGTACAAAAAACCACACAAACAGACAATTCCACTCCGCGCGGTTCTCTATTGAAACGTGAAATCTTAGAACGTCAATATGTGAACGAAGCTCCAATAGAGAATCGTGTGAAGCTTCCCCGTCATCCCGAATCGGACCTGCAGCACGCGTTTCGGAAGATTACGATCGTCCTCTTCAGTAATTTGGGTGCGGTATGTAGGCCTCTCGAATACTGGAGGGTTATCATTCACATCCTTCACATGTATCACCACCGTTGTATAGTTTTCCTTGAGGTTGTCCGACGCGGCGAGCTTCAATTCGTACTGTTGCCGAAAAACAATGACAATGAATGACACAAACTTGCCGTTACGCTATCCAAACTGAAGTTCTATTAGCGATCTTAAATAGTATTTGATAGGAAGTTCAACTGGAAAGAACCGTGATGGACTTTTACAATTAATAAGTCGCACAAGTTTTAAGGGAACTAGTCGTAATTTTGATTGACGAGAGTTAAATTTCATTTGAGAGAACAATTGGCGATTAATTAAATATAATAAAGAATGAAACTAAATTTAGTATAAGAATTAACCGTATAAAGAAATCGATATTATGCCATAATCCTGAAGATAGTAAAAATTATGTTAAAACAGAAGTCAAATTTTTGTGTTCATCTTGTAATCGTTGTAAATTAGAACTAGGCAATGTAGTTACTGTAGCTTAGCTAAAACTAATGTAAAATAATAATAGCAGATGAAATATTCACAGCGGAGGCGCGACTTTGTCTAGTTCAAATAGAATTTGAAACTAGTTCTTCATCTCTAATAGAATCCAGTTTTAGTAGTTATCAGGAGAAAAGTTTTTATTATTAGATTAGTTTCAACATTCTACAGCTTCAGTTTATTGAGTATTTTAGAAAGTTATTATTATAATGGGTGATAGGGAAAATATTACGGCAGTTAGCTATTGAGTATAAATTAAATATTAATAAATAAATAATATATTACGCGTGTTGCAAGGATAAGTAGCCATTACACTTGCTTTCTCAGACAAAGAGACGCACGCGCTTTGTGTTCGCGACCTACGCGAGCTGTTGGGCTCGTTTATCATTGTCACTCAGTAATTTCCTGAGTCTGGAGAGAAATGTTTGTTTCAAAAGTTATCTCACGCATATTACAGAAGTTGCGGTGTTGCGATTTACATTCGAAAATGACGCTATTTCGATTTACACAATGCGTGAATTCCGCCGTGTACGGAACAGTGGTAAATTTCACACGCGCGTCGGCGGATTACGGTATTGACAATTGGGTAGAGCTCTGAAGAGCTATTAACTACGTTACAGGCTCAGCTGAGTGCAGGTTGCGTTCGCTGCAGCGGGTTTAATGGTTACCCGTGCTAAATCACCATTTATTTCTCAGTACAAAGACATTGAATATTTTTTGTTTTGCTAAAAACGATTCTGATACATATGTAATAGAAATTTAGTTTAATCTGAGATTAAAACAAAAAGAGAGCGATTGGATAACTCTTTAAATTTTACGTAAGCTTTACGCACAATGATATTTTGAAATAAGAACATGTACTGGGACGTTTGTAACGCTATTAGCATACAATATAAACTTTTATCACGCAATTACTAATGTTTTAAAGAAAGTAAAATCTCGCCTGTAATCCCCGAAAGGGTAGGCAGAGGAATGTGGTGGACACCCATCTTTCACCGGTCACATTTAAGTCCCATGGAATAGGTGATGAGCCTTTTGCCATACACCGGCCACAAATCCAGATTCCGAGTTACTAACACTAATTCTAAATAAGAAAAATCCAATAGTACCCGAGACAGGGTTCGAACCCAGGACCTCCCGATTGCCGGTCGTGCTTGCAACCACTCGAGCAACAAGACAGTCATATTATATTAAGAACCGTTTTATTTCGCTTAAACGTCGTTAGATACCTTTAAAAACCTCTTTGTTATTATTTAATTGCAAATACAAAATGCATAACGTAAAAAAGGAAATATGTATTTAGATGGAATTTTAAACTTTAGGTGTTATTTACAAATACTCTTGCTTTACGCATATCTGAAATGACATATATTTTAAACAAACGTCAAGGATATTTGCAATTAAATTGTACACAGTCATTTTTATTTTACTGATTCTGTTCTCAACGAACCACATAGAAATATGAAGCTGAATTTAGCTTATTTGCCATAGCGGTATCATTAAAATATTGTATAATCCGTCTGTTTGAATA
>DWDT01002142.1:0-14271 GCA_018245595.1 Microceris scylla | reverse complement strand
ACGTTTTTTTCCCACGTTTGTCGGCTTATGCCAATGTTTTCATCATAATCATAATACTATAATCATCAAAACTATCATTCCGCGGGTTCCTCTCAGAATGAGAAGGGTTTAGTCCATTGTCTGCCACATTGACCATGTGCGGAATCGGCAATATTTATATTTTGCGTAGGGTCAAAAAATCATATTACCCTTATATCTTCGATATATGTATAGTGATACTGGAACAGGTGGACAGAGGAGTTTAAGACACTCCCGTGTTACACCATTTACGTTATAGCTCATCATAGAATACGAGGTGAACCTTTTGCCATGTATCGAGTACATATTTAGACGCCGAGTCGTTACTAGAAATTTCAAGACAGAAAAATCCAATAGTACCCGACCCAGGAATTGAATCCAGGATCTCTCGCTCAGTAGTCGCACTTGCAACCAACTCGATCAACGATGCAATCAATATATTTAATAGGAAATTAATTATTAATAATAATAATTTATTGGACTCAAAAAAAAATAGTATAGATATGTGCATAGTTGCACTAAAATTCGATTTAAATTACTTTTCTTCTTGTTACGTCCATTATTACCTACAAGTTGTACCGGTCATGTTGACCGGTACAACTTGTGTTTACCGGAATTGTCTAACTGTAATCAAAACACGTGTTCATTATTTGATTTTAAACACCCATTTCCCACACTATATTTACACGCTGCAAACAATAAGTAATTGCTTCCAATTACCCACCTACGTTGAATCGATTTTATGGCTACTCGTAGCAACGCACACTAGCATTCTGTAAAAGTTATGTAAATTTTATAAAGCGCCTGTCTTTATATTTGCTGGATGAATAATATTCATGTTAAAGAGTTATTGCTCATCTATTTCGGGTTTTTTTTTAACCCATTACAATTCCATTGTTGGAATACGGGTCTCCTCTCATATTGAGAGGGTTAAAGCCATAGTCTGCCACGCTGGCCAAGTGCGGGTTGACAGACTTCACACACCTTAGAAATTGAATATATAGAATCTATTTCGGGTTGATACTTTAGAATTGTAAACCAAAGCTACGTCATTTGATGCATTTTTTAAAAGCACTATAATAATGAAGGAAACCATTCTGAACAAATTTGTACACCTTAGAGTTCTCCAAAATATTTTCTTAGTCGTTTAAAATCCACCAACCTGGCACTTGGTAGAGAATGATACGATACGATGCGATACTTCTCTTATTATAATAGCGAAATAAGGAACGTAAGATCGATATTCTCAGTGAAACCAGCTTTTATACATACGTACCTTTTAACAACATGAAAGTATTCATCAAGCACAAGTACAACCATATAATTGCTACAGAATACATCTACATTTGTCTTATTATTGTAACATTTGTTAAAAAATATGTAGCAGGAATTTTAAATTAGAATGGGCGTGCAGAAAAAGCGCCAACGAACAAGCAAATTGATTCCTTTGATGTTGTCAAATTTGATTCGGTTTGTTTCATTTTTCGTAAAATACAATTCTTTGTTTCTTTTCAACGTCATTTCAGATTAAGCAAGATAATCCTGGAGCTTCATATTTAATTACAAGTGAGATATTATAGTATATTTTTACTTTTGCTCCTTCCTTTTTTGTTATTAAACTTTATCAATGTACATATTTATTTATTTCGGTACCTGTGTCTTTTTGGCTTAATCTTTTTCTCTGCAACAGTACATTTGAGAAATGTAATAAAAGATGAAGAACATAAAAGGAACGGTATACAATTTTTCGTATTCACAAATTACCTGTAACTATAATAATTCGCACTGGAATTCTAATACGTATCCCACGCTGATAATACTAAACACAAAAAAGAAAATTGCGTTCAGCCTCTCCATTATCTCGGATCCACATTTATTTTATACCTCACTTTATTCCCACTTTGTATTCAAATTGGCAAGAATTATGAGCCCACAAATTTCATAGCGACACAATACAAGTATAATGAAAATAAATCCCTTCGAGATTAAACTCACTCAGCTCGCATAAATCGACCCGTAACTTTTGATTTGTACCGCGAAAATGTTAACGTATTGTAAAAGCTTCAATGAAACTTTATAATTACAATAAAAGTGACTAAAGAATTTCGGTCAAACGTGCATAAACTGTAAAGGAACTGGAAGGATATAATGCTGACAGCATAGCTTATTTCTAAAAACGAACATCTGAACCATTTTTCTTTTAAATATCTGGTGAATGTATGACCATTGTGGATGTATATCTGTAAAGATTGACATGATAATATACTCTTAACTCGCGTCTCCGCTGCGACCTCGCTGCAATCGGCGGCAGCTTATGAAGAAGGACATCGTATAGGTCCGAAACTAGTCAGGACATCCCGACTTCCATACTTTATATGTTGTTACATATGATCTTAATTTATAAAATAGCTAATAAACAATCATGAAAAATCATCTCCCAGTAATACGTATAAGTATTCGATAAAATGGACCTTTGTATTTCATTTACAGCAATATGCATTTGCAACCTTATTGCTAATTTCACTATCATGAAAAGTTATGCGCGTTTGCTTGTGTTTTTTTTACATAAAAACACTAAAAGGGCTTCTTCTTTAATTACAATATTTCTTACCGGCGTAAATTTACAACTTACCCCCTCGCCGTGTCAAATTTATAAGTGCGGTAAAAAGCAAAGATGTCTGCTGCGAAAGTCATTTGCATATTACAATAATTTGTTTCTCTCATCTCTCAAACACCCATTTTGCATTTTACACGAATTTCCTCTTAGAATCTAAGGATAATTTATTTAAATATTTATAATTGCAAAGATAAATAAAATTAATGTTTTCATAACTTAATGGTTTTTAAAGAAAATCGTAGAAACGTGACAGTGTACCCCTACTACACTCTTCTGCCTTCCTCTTCGGAGATTACAGGCGTGATATTACGTTTTCTAAATTTCGAATAATAAAATTACTTCTTAAATTGCAATTCTTGTTTCTAAACACTTAACAATAGTTGAGAACAATATTGAAAAGAAATACAATGGAAATTTTAAATTTGAAATACAAATGAAAGTAAAAATCTTTAAATACTATTTTAAAGTTGAATTGCTACTCCGGATTACGGCGTCTCAGTAACAAAAAAGAATCTTAGTATCCGTAAACAACGTAGCAAATAAAGGAAAATATTCTAGAAGGTTCAATTAAGACTTACGAACAACAAAGAACAATGAAACGAAAAGGAAAATCGCTTAAGATGTTCTTTGACAATTTAACGCTGAACAGGCAATGACATTACAACATTTTGAAAAATCTCTCACTGAAACAGATTAATACCTATAAATTAATGAGTTTGTTAAATATTTCATTTGTTATTGTTGTTGTGTTGTCCTTTGTATCGACTCACATTCCCTCGCGTTTGTACTAAAAAAAAAAAACAATTTAGATGGAGAAATTTGTATAATAACATATGTACATATTATAATCGTATTGAAATATATTTGAAAACCTCGATATAGTACAGAGTACCTACTAGTATAGTAATCCTCTTACATGCAAAACGTATTAAGAGAACTCATTTTACAACCTCATTAAATGTTCGTTTCGCTGCAATTTTAAAGGTTTAACAATGACAATAATAAATTGAGAAATTAAATAAATTGTCAAAAAATCAAGGGTCATAGTAAATGCATTACTTCTCTCCATTCGACATAGCCGCAGCTGGTAGAAACTCTAAACCAAAACACTTCTACAGAATAAACCATTCAGAAAATATCTGGGTTTGTTTTTGGTTTTCGAGTGGAGAACAGAATCCTGCATTAACAGTAGTGTAACTAATGAGTTACATCTCAGGTGTTGCAAATGTTCATACTACACAGTAGGGAAATTAATGGAGTAATCCCTGTAAATGCCATCTAATTCTAAGTCCTCAGTATCTATCTGTATTTCGATGACCGTATTATTATTACAGTCATGGTAGGTGTAAAGAAGCCCGTATTGTTTCCATTATTATATTTGTTGCAAAGCTGTTTTGTGCTAATATAAGTGTAGAATGATTTACACCGCGTGTTGTGACGCGTGAAGACGTAGACCATAGGAGCTCTAACAAGCAACTAACCATCAACCTGCTAAAATGAAAATAAAAGTCGACGTTTACTTAATTATAACTAATAACAAAATGACAATTTATCGTAATTTTATCAAAATGCATAAAAATTAACGTCTGTTGTAATATTTTTTATGAAGCCAATATTTTAATGTCTGGTACCTATGGTATTAAAAATGTACTTTAATTTGCGTGTTATATTAAAATGTACTTATATTAAAAGCGGGTTTTAAGTTACTCTATTAGACGAGAGTAGAGTGTGCTAAACCACGCTGTAATCGGAGAACCCGAAGCATCGCGAGACGAAACTCGTTAAATAAAGCGCAGAAAAAAAATATCGCCTTCAAGCTGACATGTAAAAATGTGTGGTAAAAACCTGAGTGTCATTAGTACTGAATTTAAATATAATTCCAAATGTAAGAATAATACGAAATGTAACGCAGATTTTTGAAAGACGTATTATTTTAATGAAGCATATGAATGAAGGACTGGTGAATTGAGTTCACCCTAGAGCAGAGCTTGATTGCAGACAAAAGATCACAAAATGAACTCGGCGAGTATGTAGAAAGTTGTGCGATTATAATATGGAAGAACATCTCAAAATAAAAACATGGAAATACTTGTACATTTCCGCTCATAATCTAGGTTCATTTGCTCAAATGAACGTTAATGGCGCTACGCTGATTCATATGTAAAATACTCGAGAATGAAACTTAAATATACTGAAACTTAAATATACTAAGTCTTTTTTTGTTTCACTACAGATTCCAAACGAGTATTCAACAATGGACAAAAAAGAGAATCTTCGAATCTTGATTAATAAGAAAACATCAGAATTTTGGGACCTTAACATACTTGTAACCATTGTTGTAACCAACCTTGTTAAATACCTGTCGTTTTAATATGAATATGTTTCTAATTTCGAATTTCATAAAAATTGTGGGAAAAAACATTTTCAAAATATATTAAAAATGATATAATTATAGTAAACACACGATTGGAAATCAAATTTAAAATACTAACAACACAACAGTTAAAAGAACATATGTTTAGGTACATATGAATAATATTACCGACATATTACGAATATGTATGTATTGTTATTGTGATGGGTATCGTAACGTGTTTAAACTGAAGCTAATCTTGTTAGCGACACCTCAATATGCAAACGTATAAACTGAGACCGGCGTTCGGTTTGGTTCCACCGATAAAGAACTTCGTGAGGTGAGTAAAGATAAAATTACTTATTATGTTCTGAATACACACAGTATTGAATATTCGCCGTTGTTTGGTACTCATATTGTTTTGACTAGTTGACATTTTAATTATATCCGCAAACAGTTTACAAAACCTATTGGCTATAAATGTACGCAAATTTCCTTTGCATCTGCTTTGTCTGTTCAATTTATGTAGTCCGTGTACATAATATATGTTTGGAATAAAAATAGTTTTAGCTATAACGTTTTTATTATGAATAAAATGTTGGACAGTTTAATTTCGCACTAAATACCTAAATGCAAATGGAAACCAGTTGTACTAGCGAGATACGGGCACCATCAGTTATCTCAACTGCCTGCCTGAATACGTATAATAATAATAATAAAATTGTTTTAACCAAAAACCCTGCAGGGAAGGTCTATGTACCGCAGTGGACTTAGACGAGCTTATAAAGCTATTCAATCGATCTTGTTTTTGCATATGAATAAGAAAAGCGAATTATTACCGTTTTTGTTATACCGTGAATATCTTTTTAAAAAAACGAACCCAACATAACCAATTTATTTAGCTTATGTACCGTATATTATTATTCAAAATACGAATTCACCCAAAAAAAAATTAAATTAGATTTACAGTAAATGCACGTGAATATGTACATACGTACATATTATTATGTATATACTTAGCCGTAACAAAATGAATCATTATTACAATAATGGCTCTACGGGGCAAATGGGTGATATATTACAAATATTTTTCTGTGATAAAGAACCAAACCGAAACACAAATAGCTATAAAAATTATATTGCTTCACCATAGAAATAGATGTTGCGATGGAAATCTTAAACGAACGACTATCTTCGTGTAGGTACTAAACAAATATCGTTTTAGAGGCAATTGTACATAAGCTACATAAATATACATATGTAAGTATAAATACCCAGTTTGTAACGATATCTGCCTCTAGATACGGGTAGTAAACAGATAAAGTTGCGAATCGTCATTCTAATAACAATAATTGTTAAACACCAAAAACAAATATTTAATTTATAATTTAGTATTGATACAATATGGCGACTTGGCAAACGTAGCGTAGGACGCCCTCTAGCTGGGTGGAGTGGTGATACACGCAAAGTGGCTAGCAGTGGTTGGATGCGAAGAGTTGAACATCGAGCTCAGTGGCGTGCTATTGGAAAGGCCTATGTCCAGCAGCGGACGGGAGTAGGCTGATAATAATGATGATAATGATAATATGGCGACACCTATGTAGGTATATTAAAATAAATACAAAAAATGAAATTAAAGATAGTATTAAACTTCATTCCAATGATTAAATTTACATATTAAAAGCTGGACTCATTATCTGTATAAAACTACTTTTAACATTTTTGCCTTTGAGGTGATAAACAAAACAAAGTTCTTAGAAGAACGGTCATTAATGTGTGAATACACACACATACATACTCGTATGTGTGTGTTATCATCGCATTTAGCAAAGTCATGCTGACTTATAAAACTCGTCAAGCCTTATCTGCCAGTATCTCAGTAATGATATCCGTTTCATTTAATAATAAATATATCTACTACAAAATGTTGTGCTGCTTTTTATTCTTTTTTTTTAGTAAATCTTCCATATTTCACCACTTTGACACTCGATTTTATTTTAGAAAAGTAGCAGTGAGCAAGACAGTTGCGGAGACCAATGTAGAGTTGGATCTGAGATCATGGAAGGAGATCCCAGGTCCATCGTCGCTGCCAATTATTGGCCAGCTTCATCACTTTCTTCCTGGGGGTATGCTATACAAATAAATTTAGGGAATTTCATGTTTTTATTACCTATAGTCATATTTTGTATTAAGTTTTCTTAAAAATAGACGCCAGATCGGATTTTTAAATCCAGGGTTTTCTGGACTTACCCAATAATACAGCAGTCTGCCTGTTTTCGAAATAAAGTTTACTTCAATCATAAATTATAGGTATATATTAAAATAGTCGTCATATTTAAACTTATATTAGGCTTATGTTGTAACCTATGATTAATTATTCGAAAATGTCATCAGGTTCATTATACAACCTAGGCGGTAACGACCTCCGAAGCTATTTCTATAAAGTGTATGGGCCCATTGTAAGGCTGGAAGGTCTGATGGGTGCTCCTACTCATATAATACTATACGACGCTGAAGCTTCAGCTCAGGTAATGACTAACATTTAATTTCAATTACTAATCTCGAATTTAATTCCAATTAAAATACTTTTATATATTGCAAGGTATATGTATATATATATTCACACAACTCATACATTATTATCGTCATCATTTATTTATCAACCAGAAACATAATTTATCAAGGAAGGAATAGCAACCACCTAGATCATAACAGCAGTTTTAGTGTGCATAATTGGAAGTGTCAATTATTATTTCCTCCTCATGACGACTAGCTGAGTTTTCCCTTATTGCCCGTTCATTACATCACTCAATTTTTACCTGAAAGTATTTTCTCTCCAAAATATGTGTTAGAAAGAAGATCACATTCATTATTTTATCATTTTTATTTCACAGATATTACGCGGAGAGAATTGGTTACCGAAGCGACCTGGGTTTCATTCTCTTGACTACTACAGAAAAGTTTACAGTAAGAAAAAGGACGATCCCGTTGACATGCCATATGGATTAGTAACTGAGTAGCTACTCGTTTAATTTTTTTCATTTAACATACCTAACAATCCGTCACGCGGGGCTCACTATATTATGTGTACACTGACACTCATTGACACCGATTAATTAATCGACAAATAAAACTTAATTTCTTGCAATTCTTTAAAAATATTCTACCTATTGTATACTTTCGTACACAGTAATGCCAGAAGCTGTTTAGCAGCAATAATTTTGAGTGTAGCCGATGCAAGATACCACACTGTGTGCCCAGCAGTGGACTGAAACAGACTAATGATGATGAACTAAGAGCAGCAACTATAGCTCTGTAAACAGACTCTAAACCAAACTTTTAAGTACAGCTTTAACCCTAGATTTAACCTAAACAAAATTATGAATAAATATTTCAAGTCAAGATTTTCGTTTAATATACTAAATATCTATTACCGTTTATTATTTCAGTCACGACGAAATATGGAAAAAATTTCGATCTACAGTAAATCCAATTATGCTGAAGCCAAGTACAATAAAGTTATATTCTAAAATACTTGACGAAGTCGCACTGGACATGGTTGCAAGGTGATTAATACTATTTTACTATTAGATATCTCGTGAGTGTATACAAATGATTTTATATATGTAACTCACGTACGAAGTCATTATACGAAGTCGTTCATTATGAGTTCCCACCGATTACAGCGAGGTCGTAACAGAGACTGAATGGAAACGCACGTGAGTTCAGCCGGTACATATATAAACATGTAATTAATACTGTATATATTTTGCGAAAGTACCCGATTTCTAAACCGTATAAAATCCCATAACCATTTAATTACATCATTATCAACCATTTTGTTGTTCCACTGTTGGTTACGGATCTGCTCTAAAGCAGTGTGGATGGCCTTACTACACACACCTTACAGAACGTTATTAAGAACAGAACAGAACATTATTGAGAACTCTAAGGTGTACAGGTTTCCTTGAGATGTCCTCTTTCTCCATTACAGCAAGTAATATTTCAACATACATAAATGGCAATTTAAAGAGGTAAGTTTGAGGAATTAAACCTAGATCCTAAGAGTGGAAGGATACATTTTTAACCACTAAACTACTCGTATCAATACTACAAACACACGTCTCCTGCTTCTCTTGCAGCTCTTGCTCTCCATTCAATTCTCAATAAATTTGACTTTTCAGAATGAAATCAAGTCGCAACCACAAAAACATGATAAAGAACAGTTTCGACGCTGAAATGAATCTTTGGGCGCTCGAGTCCATTGGCGTAGTGGCGCTGGGTGGTCGACTCAACTGCTTAGATCCTAACTTACCGAAGGACTCTCCCGCTTGGAGGCTCATACAGACTGTACATGACGTTTTTTCTGTCGCGGAAGCATTAGACTTCAAACTCAGCTTTTGGAGATATTTATCAACGCAAACTTTCAAGAAGGGCATGAAAGTGTACGACGAACAAAAGGCGTATGTAACAGTATGATCAACAGTCAAAAGCAATAGAGCTACATAGAGCCTAGAGAATAACCAGTGGTCTTTAATTTCAGACTAAGTAAATATTTTGTTGGAAAGGCGATCGAGCAACTACAGTTGCAGGACAAGAATACGGATGATGAAAAGGGTGTCTTAGAAAAACTTCTGCAAATTGATGAAAACGTTGCTACGATAATGGCCAGCGACATGTTATTTGCTGGCGTTGATACGGTATGATGGCAGAATAAGCTGGTCGTATCGAGATGTGGATATTATTAGAATTTTCCAATAAACAATACTGTACTTAATAATACTTAATAATGATGTAATATATTATCTGTCTTTCCGTTAAATTAGAACTTACAAACTCTTATCGAAGAGGTAATGGTTTGATAGGTTTTTCTAAATGTATCAGTTTTAGTTTCATTTTATTGTACTTGTACTCTAAATATTTACGAATGATACAATTAATATAAATATCCGAAATATTCCAAAAACATTAAAAACAGAACCTTGTGAAAAACAGTGAGTTATGCGAATATGAAACATGTATAACTTGAAAGTTTCTTGAATCTTTCAAGTATTTATTCATAAATTTCACACAAAAACTAATGCACATTTAAAATTGTTTCGTATAAATTTACGGATTTCTGTCTCGACGTTCTCAATCTCGGTCCTGTCGCTCATATCCTGTGTAATATCTTGTTATGCACGGTTTAACTCAATTCCGAAGCGCCTTGCCAATGTAATTATGAGCGCGGTGAGCATTTTCAAAATGTAGCCTTAGCTTAAAATAGCTTTCAAGAGAGATACTCGTATTATTTCGTTTCCAATTACTTGAAGAAGTTTATGAATAAAAATAACCGGTATGGTTTAAGTACAGTTGAGTTCTGTAAAACATAAAGATCCATCTGGATCTATAAAACTTTATAATATGGTTGAGGACAAAATTGCAAAGTATTTATAATTTTGTGATTAGTACACCGTTTTGGCACTTATATTTGGATCTAACATTTAAAGACATAACATGATGTTCATATTATATATTCCATGGTAGGCGAGTAACACAATGACGGCTACTCTTTATTTCCTGGCGAGTAATCCGGAGAAACAGACGAAACTGAGAGAGGAGATTATGTCGAAGCAGGAGAAGAGGCCATATTTGAAGGCGTGTATAAAGGAATCCATGAGGATAAAGCCCGTTGTAGGTGCAAATGTGAGAGAACTAAGCAAAGACTACAACATCATGGGATATAAAATACCGAAAAATGTAAGTGTTTCACATAGTAATATGATTTCGCAAAGTATAAAATAAATATTTTAATCTTTCGTGTCTTATTATTAAGCTTATTAGACATGTTCTTTTAAAAACACGCAAACAATTCATCTATAATTAAGCCTCAATACTTATCTGTAGTAATGAGCGGATTGTACTTTGTACTTTTTATAAATGTAATTGTACTTTTTATAAATGGTCTACTCGTATTGATCGTAAACTTGGAATGCAGTGTCTACTCACCAATAACCAGATGTTGATTTTCACAGTCATATAAACCGTTCTAAGTATATTCATACCTGATCTACTCCAATTTCCAGACAAATGTCGTATTTGCTCATGCATTCTTATCAAAGATGGAGGACCAGTATCCCCGACCGCAAGAGTATATTCCAGAGAGATGGCTAGTTAAAAAAGACGATCCCTTATACCACGGAAACGCTCACCCCTTCGCTTTCAGTCCTTTCGGTTTCGGCGCCCGCAGTTGTATTGGTAAATTATCTCAGTAATTAAAGCAATAGATGGCATGATTTTTTACAGGATAAAATCTGCTTATGTTACTGTACAGTTTTATAGGATTGTTGTTTATTGAGACATTTGCTACTTGATATTCAAATGTGCTGTCCTCGTCTTTCATGTTTGCAACTGAATGAAGGTAGAGAGACAAGAACCCAGTAGCAAATAAATGTCTTACAATTAACTAAACGTATTAACGTTGGCTTTTTTTCCATGTTGCTTCATCATCATTATTATCCGCCCATCATTGTTTATTACTAAACATAGGCCTGACCGTACATAGACACGCCAGTGAGCTCGATTTTCAATTCTTCTCATACATGCTGCTTATATAATTTAAACACATATTATTTATAGGTCGTCGAATAGCCCAGTTGGAGTTGGAGACGTTCTTGGCGAGGGTCATAGAGAACTTCGAGATAGAGTGGTTCGGACCGCCACTAAAAACTCGATCTGCGTTGATCGACTATACTGTTCCGCCTTACAATTTTATTTTCAAAGATGTAAAAAATGTATAAAGATCTAATGATTTTTTAAATTCAATTAAACGGTTTGGGATACTCGTATGATCTGCGTTTCAAATCAGGAATTGTGTAAATCAACAAAACCTTTTAACTCTTTAATATAATAGCAGAAACCATTCATTAGAAGATCACTTAATTACGCCTTTAGCATTCAAAGCCATTGCAAGCTTTTTATCGACTATAAATAGTGGAAACCAGATTTATTGTTAATTATGATTACATTTCGAAATAACATTATAAAATTCATATATTTATGTGTACACTACAAACATTGATATAATAGCAGATTTCAAATTCTACGCACTAAATTGTTCGACATGTTAATACAGATAGTGCAAACAGTTACCCAAGACGGAAATCAAACAACAACACGACAGTTCATGAACAATATTATGTATTCGCGGAAGAGAAGCAATTACACATATAGGTAGTAGATTCGACTATAGTTAAGAAAATTAACTACAGTTAAATAAACATTGAAGTCGCTGAAACGGTGTTTACCGTTTTTTAGTTTATTCTGGCATCGTTACAAAGTAAGATAGGTTAAGTTATATTCATTAATAATTTTTTTTATCTTATTATTGCTAATTAAATACTTCGCGTCACCCATGAATAAATATTTTAAAACAGTATCCATGTTGATGTATACACACGTACATAGATCTATTACAGAGGAAAACGGAGAAAGGTTGGATCAAGGTTACGCGTCGATATTCATGATATAACTAGCTCCGAATTAATTCCGAGTTGAGATTTAGCATCAAATTATTACGGTATGTGGTAGGTAGAGTCTAACATGGCTACTATTAGAATTAATCTCTAGAAACTGTCCATAGTTTTCGGCAATAAAAATTAAAATTGATAGATATATAATCCAAGAATGATTAAATAGAGTGAAAACAAAATACAATTTTAGAGAATAATACTTTTCTTACTCGTGAAGGAAAGAATATTTTAAATCAAAGATATTGAAATTATTTCACAAGCTACGAATACACCAGAGAGCGCACTAAGTACAATGCCAGTATCGTGCGTAAATATTTAGATTAATTATATAGAAGAAACAAATTTCAAAAAGTTATTTTATCTCCTTATTAAGCTGTCGTTTCGCTGTAACCACAGATTTCCAATCTAGTCACGTGATAACACGTGACTCCAAACTCTGTAGTCTATAAATGGGAGAAAAAAAATATTAGGTAGTAAGAATATTAATATTCTCTATACGTCAAAAACTAGTTATGCATTTGAGAATTCTATGAATTTGATTATTCATTACTTCCTGCTCTCCGAGTAATCGAGCTATTCTTGTAATTTATCAAAACATTTACGTAATCAGACGTCGGTTTTCACGTCGCCGTCAGTAATATCACAAGAATCTTGTTTTAGGTTCGCCTAAGTTGATTAGACTATAGGACACAAACTTTCGAAACTTACTTCATCCTCTCAGCCGAGAGCTATCTAGTTACTAAGCTAAGTTATACTTAGCCCTCTGACATGTACCAGCGAAACAGAATTAAGACACACAGTACTCGATAGTGCCCTAACTTTAAAGCACATTAAATTGTACTAAGACATAAGTCACGTACAAGTTGTTTATTTAAGGAGAATTTATAATATCTTAGTACAGCCGCAGCGCATAATATATCAAAACTTTCTTCAAAAATTTCAAAAATTTCTTCTACATAGTATTATTGTATTATTTTAGGTGTATAACGAAAATGAATTCCCAAGAGATTCGATGTGTTTACTACTAACATTAAGTAACTGTTTAAGTTTATATCAAATACTAAGACCAAAGATACCAGTATCCAAAGATGCGGTGGTAAAGAGCTCTACTCGAGTTCGAGTCCTCAAACAATCCTGTTACTCAAGAAATTTTTTTTTTTATAATCAAATGTCATTTGTTGTATCGCTCAAGAAATACGGACAAGGTTTTCACAATGTTCTCTGAAACGACTCTACGTATACCTTGTGGTAATCACCACTTAGTCCGCGCAGGAAGCTACTGCCTTAACTCTTTTTGTTCTGCGAATAGACCAATTTCGAACAGACAAATGTTAATAGGGGTGATGATATAGACATTAAATTTATAATTTAACTATAGTGAGTGCAGCAATATTCACTAAAATACGCTTGCTGATAAACATAAAAAACGTGGAGGAGAAAAAGAACTTGGTTTTTTGCAAATCAAAGTTTAATGTTTTATATTTAAAGTAACTCATACGAGTATTTAAATATATCAATTGACGAACAATGCGAATGATAAAAAAACATAATGATACACCATACTTATCAAACAGAGTTATCGAATGAATAATCTATAATACCAATAATACGAGTAATAATACTTATTAATTATTTAATGGTGCATATGTATGTATATTTTTACGCTTACATTTGAATAAAATCCAAATAATATTCAAAATTAATTTTTAACTTTTAAGAAGGTACTACTACTCATTAAAATTTAAAAATTAATTAACACATAAGTATGTAAT
>DWDT01002141.1:0-14271 GCA_018245595.1 Microceris scylla | reverse complement strand
AGCTTCAATTATTTTCATATAATTGTTACAGAGTTAATATTGCAGACGCTGTGTTCATCTACATACATATAATTGTGGGTACACGACCATTGTAATTTAAACGTCTGTTGGTACCTACACTTTCAGGGCGTATACTACTTTAGTGCACTCTATAAACAAATAAATAAATAAATGTCAGTGCTTTTAATTATGGTTTGTTTGCAACATTGTCGCAACACCTCGTCAGTCAGGCCCACGTCAGTTGGTCGGACCGGCTTGTATCAGTGAGCTCTGCGACATCTGAATATTTAATTCACTTGCAAGTATTTTAACTGTACGCTTAATCCTATGAACAATAAATAATGACTAGCATTTTCCCTTTTTAAATTAATATTATATTATTTAATATTATAATTTATTATTAGATTAAACAGTTATAATATACGGCATGTATAAATGTATTTCTTGTATACATTTCAGATTTAATGTTGTATATATATCTAGTACTTATATACATTCGCACGGAATGTATTCTGGAGGACTTCGAAAAAAATTGATGATAAATTAAAATAATTAATATAGTACCTATATAATAGAGATATTAGGTACTACCAACAATGGTAAAGTAAAATGATTTGTGACTGAAATATGGTATATTCATGTCGGTACAATAGCGAACGATATGAACAGAAAGGCAGAGATTTAATTTATGGCAATGTCAATAACATTAACGTATGAAGTGTCGGCTTGCACGATTTTATTACTTCCAACATGCTACATGTGTTTGGTGTTCTTTGGGAATATTCCACGATGGACATACACCCGAGTAATAAAATGGCTATTGTTTAAGGTATTTACCTTCCCTGCATATTCAAAACGATTGCGAAATTATACCTTTGCTTTTCGTTTGCGCACTTCATAAATACATACTCGTATGTACGTAGCTAATAAGTTCCCTTCCCGTCCCTAAGTTCCCTTCCCTGTACTGAGCGAGGTTAGGTAAAGGAAGGGATCCTATTGGTTCTTAACAAACACATTCCTAGCTACGCATCCTGGCACATCCCTGGTGAAAACGTACCCTTAAGGTAGCATGATTGGTGAGTAGCAATTCAAGCCAGATGCATCAGCAACAACGATCAAAACTGTTAAAACTAAATATTCCTACCAAATTTTGACTAATCTTAATTTAAAAAATGTTTCTTTTTAAAAATATATATTTAGGATATATTAATGTTACAGATACATACTTTATAAGCGAACATTTTGTTTTTTCAAAATTGTCATAGTACTTAAAAATAATAAATTCAATAAAATATCGGTATAATGATCAATGAAGAAGTCGTTCTTCGTTGCATAAAATAATTGTATAAAAATTTTCACAATTTCATTTTTATAAACCACACGAGGCAGCTATTTTAACTTTGCCAGCAATTTCCAATTTCAAGTTGCGTTGCTCGAGAGTGATGTCATGGACACAAGGCGTCTGGCTTATCTGACGCTCGCTGCAACGAATATTGATGCGATTTTAGTATAACTCGCATAAACAAACTAGGCACCTCGCTATAGCCTTGGTAACCATTGGTAGGCGGAGTGCAGATGGCGGGAGGTAAACGCATTCCTCGCAAGTGCCAAGTTGATTTCTACGTGTTATATTAATATTCCATACAAACGCAATAGAGAATCTATTCAAAATACCTATAGATTGTAAACCAGATGTGGTTCCGTTGAAAACTTTAAAATTTATAAAAAAATAGCTATATCTGCATTATATTATAACAAAAGCTACTATTAGAAAAACCGATTCTGTATCAAATATCAGTCATTCGGATAGCACTTTGTGACACAGAAGTTTTTTGTAGACAGTATTTTTATTCATTTTTACATACGATACATATGTATATCACCTTGTACTACCTATGTATATCACCATGATGATTCCTTTACGTACATCAAACCTAAAAAATCTTAAATGTGGCCCAGTGCGTGAACCTCTTAAATAAACAAAATACACGGAATCACTGTGGACTCTCTACCTGGTAGTCCTGTGCAGTCTTTGTGTTTGATTTTGATTCGTTGGTTTGTTTAAACAGTAGCTGCGAAAATTGGCACTTAGCTGTGGAGTGTTAATTTTTTCTCACGTCCAAAAAAACATTCCGATACACGTCATTAATTAGGACATTGTTTGTGCTATCGCATACATACTCTCGTGTACTTAGACCTCCTTACGTCTCAATGTCATACACCTTAAAATAAATTCAGCCCCTCACTCCAGGAGTGCCGGGTTCAAACCCACGGCGCGCACCTATTTACAAAAAGTGCGTTTTAAGTTTAAATATCACTTACTATCTTAGAAAAAATTTCTAAGGTGTGTGAAGTTTGCTACTTGGCCAGCGTGGCAGACTATGGCCTTAACCCTCTCAATATGAGAGGAGACCCGTATTACAGCAGTGGAATTGTAATAGGTTGAAAAAAAAATTTCAACTACAAATAGGCAAATACAAGCGTTTATATAAAATTTATCCCTAAAACCAAATTTTCAATTAACTGCCCACGCGAAGTTAGTCTTACTACTCAAAATATTTGCGTTCTCATCCATGCAAATATTTGCAACATTTTTGAAGGACAAAATACAAGTAGGTATTTCAAAACTGAAAGTTCAAAGACTTAAGCTCCTTCACTTAACCTAGGCTATATTTGAGGGTATTTGACAAATTTTGTATTTACAGGCGCAAAAGGCTGCTGGCGAAATAAGCGTGATTTTATTTTCTGTTAGAATTTCAGTGCAATTTTTTTATTTATCTTAACTAGAATTGCAAGTATTTTTTCGCTCTGTTTTAATAAGTAGCATTTGCCACGCGACTCCGTCTGTCTAACGAGTGCTTTTAAATATTTTTTTACGTAAATAGTAATAAAATTAATCCATGTTATTCGTATATTTCTAAATATATACATATAATGAAAATACCTCAGGGCAAAATTTGTGTGGGGTTGAAATGATCATTCGCACCAACTATACCTGAAAAAAGAAAAACAAAAATTAGAAAACTTCATATAATATCAAAACTGTTGGGATAATTCAATAATTCGAATATGAATGGAACGAAACGGTTAACATAATTATAGTTACATCAACCATCAAATAAATGTAACCTTTACAATTAAATCCTTTCGATTCTACGTATGTCCGGGACACAGAATAAGTAAAATAAATTGATCGAAAGAACGAGATCATTAAAAAAGAACGAGCGGATTATAATACCGGCTCTTTGCTTCGTTCATTCGCTGTCGTTAAATTTCAGTACCCTTATTGTATTTTACCATATGCACACATATATTGGTATTATATATCTATATACTCGTACGTGATGTAATAATAATTGTATATGTGATATGTTCTTATTCTCTGAGTTATTTTCGCTGATCTAATCATATTTTCATCGTCAAATATGTGTATTTTAGTGGCAGTATACATTTAGATCGGTATATGTACATACACATTTTTTTAGTCTTTTAAATGAGTTGATGTGTCGCGCTTTGTTGATAGTGTGATCGGTAATCAAATATTGATTATTTAGACACACAACGGTCAACAATAATATGTGTATGTATTACAGTAAGATTAAATTAAAAGCAGAAATTATAAGTCACCAAAATGCGAAGTGTCAAAGTTTGCACGAGTACATTTCTGACTAAGTACATTTGATACATTTACCATTAAGTACAGGGAATAAAGTAAACCTTAAGTAATACTTTTAATAAATAAAAAGTGTACCCTTATCATTAAGGCAAAGAATACGAGTTGCGAACAGTGCGCAAATTTGAAACCTTTTCAATTTAAGTAACTTCAAAGCAGTCCTTGAGATGACGCAAAATTTCTCGTTTAAAATTTCTACGTTTGCAATTACGACGTGATAAAGGAAGTGCAAAAGAAGCTTATTAAAAATCAGACGCGTGACACGAGCGCCCGGTAATGCCCTCAAAGCACTATCATTAAATTCATGAGGTCTTTAATCCAAAAAGAAATCCGCCAGAATCCCAAATCGAGGGTCTTTTGAGCGACTTCAAAGTTAAATAACCCCTACATAAGGTTGGCGCGAAGTGTCCCAAAAATGCATTTTGCACCCAATAGCGTCACAATAAAATACAATTTCAAATAGCTCTCCACCAATTCAAGAAACAAATGTTCAGCCGTGCAATTTAGACTGTATTTCCGGGAACACGGGTTACATTTTAAGTTAACAAATATTTAAATTTATTCATCGACGCTGACGTAGTAAAATGTACTTTAAAACGATAGCGTTTAAGTCCAACGTGACTAGTGATGGGATTCGGGGATCTGTCAGGGGTTCTCAACCGCGCTGCGATTTTTCAACGTGGCCCGCTGAATGACGTCTGTATATTTTACTAGTTAAGTGACAGATGGGTGAGGGCTGCAAACTATTTATTGTGCCATTACAGTTTGGTTGCCAAATGCCGAGAGTTTGGGGCTGACAGTTGAAAATTGCGCTCTCGCTCAAACGACCCCGCATTGTATCGTAGATTATTATACTATTTCATGGACGAGACTGTACGTTCGGAAGTTTGTTAATAAGCGTCAGTTCTCGACACGCTCACATAAATATCATACACCTTCAAAACATTGGTATTCATTCATCTACGTCTTACAGCTCTAGTAATTTTTTTATCTCCATAGAATAGTAAAGTGATTACAAATTATTAAATAAACAGGCACATGCCACTTTTAATATATCACGATACAATTCCGTGACCCGTATCCGTACGAGAAGGTATTGACGGGGCCCGTTATAGCCATTTTATTTGTCGCGTATTGATGGACAATAAAACGAACCGAAAAGCAATTTGTTTTTATTGTCTCAGCCCTGGTATAAATTTCAATCTATTTATGATGAACGTAAACATAAAAAGTTTGCGACGCCTGTGCCGAGTGCGAGGAGTGTTAAAACCGTTTCGAGCAGCACTTCGGATTTGAGGTGAGAAATAATAACCCACCTTTATTATTTGTATCGATTTTGTTAAAGACAGGGTTTGTTAACCTGTTTCATTATCAAACATTAAATATTTACATATAATAATTATATGTACGTACATATGTTTAGTTGTTAAGAATTTCTAAGGATGGTATATATTAACTTAAATGCATATCTTTTGATCTTCTTCTTCTAAAGAAGAAGAAGAAGATCTTTTGATGATACCAGATTATGATGGTATAATTAGTTAACATTTTTTATTATTAATACCCAATCATATACATACAATTTACGAGTCTGATTTAATTTTAAATGAACACACCCATATTCTCAACCAATGCTTATGCAACCAAGTGATCGTCGATAGAACGAGGTAAGCATTGGCGTACAATGACACTGCGTCTATGTATAAGTCAGTGTCCGAGTCTCAGCTCAACATAAATACTTAATTCTAATATATCGTTTGTAATTCTAATGTACCATTGTATTTTGTCAAATCTAGAATAGAAAGATATGTAACACAACATATTGCTAAAACAAATTAGGATTTGGTGGAAAAGTACTAAAAGCTAGAAGTCTGGTAGTTATCAATAAGTTCTAAGTCTGGTGGTTATCAAAACACCTACATAAGTAAGCTATGGAATCTTATCAGCAACAATAATTCTGGACTAACATCAAGCAGGAATCCGAGCTCGTGAAAAATGTCTTCATATCCAATTTTAATTAGAATATGCTACATGATATACGGCGTTATGTTCGCATCGAGGTGACGTTTATTAAATTGTGTTAAATTTATAGACACCAGCGTAAGAGCACTTAGCTGGCGTGACTGTCGATTCAGATAACGATGTGCTACCACTTCAGCTCTTCCCCCAAATCACCACGCGGATGGCACTTGAATTATTCTTTCACCTACGAATAACGTGACAGGTATTAATTAACATTCACACATAGGATTTTTTATATCTATTAAAATATCCATCCAAATCAACCTAGTTAATTCTTGCTTCATCATTATCATTTATCTGATGACGCAGGGTCTGTTTTGTCAGACCGCTTTAGATACATAGCATGTTAAACTTTTTAACTAGAGAATCGCATTAGAGGTAAGACTACAAGTTTGTATAACATGAAAATTTATAAATCAGTATATCGTAAATTGTTGATTATTTGTTTAATCTCTCATGAAAATAAAATCTGAATAAACTAAAAATTTGACATTTAAATTAAATAAGAAGCTTTTAATATGCGTGTTGTCAAATAACAGAAAATGTTGTCAACCCCCGAAATATTACAGCTCATAGATAATTTAAAAACTCATAAAGAGTAATAAAATCTGACACATTCAGCCGAGTGTTGCCATTCTCGTGCGTATATAACTACATATGTGAGATACATTTTATTATTACACACCTGTGAAGAATGCCTTTGTTTCAGTATTAAAAGCTTTATGCGTGGATTGTTTATATTACACGTGGCAAGACCTAGCGTATTTTCGCGTTAATGTATGATATTAGAGTCTAATGTATTTATAATTTATGAATAAGTTTCGGTTAAATTATCATAGACAGACGTGTTTTTGTTTTAGAACGTTATTAGAATTGGTAAATTTTAAGTGTGTTTTAAATTATGTGAATATAACTAGAGAAATATTTAATGGTAATGTATTGTTTTTTGATGTTTATTTTATTCATAATTTAATTGCACTCTCATTTGTTTAAATGAATAAAACTTCGCGATATTTTTTTAATCCGTCATTATAATAACATTCATCTGTTTTAGAATCATCATCTTCATCAGCCTAATGTTAACCGCTGTTCACATGCCTCCCCGAGAAGTGACTGCCCACAATCCCCACATCTGACATGCAGGTTAAGGATTAGATTAGGTTTTTGAAGTTTCGTGTAAGAAATAGTAATAACATGGTATTGCGAGGCACAATAACTATGACAATAGACTCTTTAGTGCAGGAAAAAAGAAAGTCAGCATAACTCCCTACACTCGGAAAATCTACAAATCAAAGTGGAAAAACGCCGTACCTACACCCATTCTTGCCGCAAATCAAACAATTGTAAGCAAATTTCCTTTCCGAATAAACTCGAACCAACACAAATACTCTGGAAAAGGTAATAGTATTCTCAAAGAAACAGTGGGATATTGCTTCTTAAGCCCCGATCAATCGCTAACGGAAAATCTCTCACACTTCTCCGTCAAAGGATTACAGTCCTTGTTATCCAGGACACAAGTGTTAAAGCCGCGTAGTTAATTATTCGTTTCACTATCAGTTCCACGAGGTTGAACCGCGAAGTCGTTACAATACTGATATTGACAGTCATTAGTTTGACTGTGTCTGCTCTCAGGTGCTTGTCACACCCTAAACGAGTAGCGATGGGCGCTACTCTACTGTTTCTTTCTGATATAGGATTTTTTTTCGTTATTAACTTCTTAAAAAGTGCTTGATGTACTCAACACACAACATAAACATAATTGTCAGCAATTTCTGAAACATTTTAAAAGTAATAAACCAACTTAAAAAGTAACAACGCCCTGCTTGTGACTGCAGAATATTAAGCTTCTCTAACAACCATATCTCTTTCGTTGCAGTTATTTTTTACGTAAAATCATAGTTTCATTCTTTATAGTTCTTCTAGTACCTAGTTATATAAAATTATTCTAGTAGTTTCATCGCTTCAACAGCAAAACATGATATGGTTTAATCTCCTTTGAAGCCACTAGCGCCCAGTGAGACGTACGTCGTCTGCGACTCCAACGGCACACCGTTTGTTAACGACCGAGATGTATTAATTATTTCTACCTCATTTAAGTGGGAAAAAAGATAGAAGGAAACAAACGACAGCTTAGTTTATCTAAATACTGTAATACTATGATCATAATGAATTGCAACTATATAACACCAGTTTCATTTGATGCAAGGTCATAAAAAATAGTTGATTTTTGCTTTTGAATTTTCATATGAGTTGTGTTATAACAGGAGTGTGTAGAATTGTGTTATAATAAAACGGAATCTTCTCCCCGTCTTAGTAGCTGGGAACTCCGTCTTTCTTACTGAGCATCACGTATATACTATCCTAGGCATTCCGGTTTTAAATTCTACTGGCAACCTTTTACAGACATAACACCTAGACAAAAGGCATCCTACATATATACTGCAAAATTATATACTTTGTTAAAAATCCAGTAAACATGAAATTGTATAGATGTCAAATTAAAATCACTTCATCTCCTTTCCGAACTAACTACATGAGGTATAAGAAGTTAAAAAATGTCTACCCATAAATTAATAACTACGGATCTAATGTTGCGGACTAAGATAAATATAGGGTTGTCACACAACAAAAACTTAACATTAATTCAGGCACCGTCCACTTTGGAGGTCTTCCAGTACCTAATGACGGCAAATTAAATCTCGACAAACTAATCGTCTAACCAACGACGAATAGCGAAGGGAGACACGATAACGGTAAATGTAGCGACTATTCTATAACATAATACTGCTTTTATCCCATACTCTTTTACAATTCAGGCTCTATTCGGATCTATTTTGCTCTATCTATTTACGGACCCTCTACTCAAGTCTACTCAATACGGTCAGAGCAGCTCAAACTCTGTGTTTGTTGAATAAATCGATTCGGAATATTTTTGGTTGCGCAGTAACAGCTTCAAACTTTTTAATATAACAAAATAGCAGTGGCAATGGACCGAAAGTATCTATTAGTGTGTATATATGACAAATTTGTTTTTAACCGTAATTAGAGATTATAATGTGATGTAACTGCCTTAAAACCATGTACCATGACAGGTGAAATCTTAAAATGTATCACTCGAATGCGCCATTTGAATAGTGAAATTTTACTGTTATTAATATTACAAAAATTATAGAACAATATATAGTTAACTTTCTTTATAAGGCAATTATTATTAATTTCTCTAACTATCGTCACTAGAAATATTATATTGCGTATAGCTTATAGTTTGTGGTGATAATAGTGTGTAAGAGGAGGCTTTTCTATTCATACGAAATCAAAACAACTAGTGTCCCATTCAAATTACTGGACGGTAATTAATCAAAATAACCCACAGGGATGGGATGGGTCCACTTTTGGCATTAAGTATTTCGCTAAAGTGGCTGTCCGGTGATAAAAGGCATTGGACAAATTGATCATTACGACCCATACAAATCCATATAATATACATATTTTTGACACAAACTTTAATTTTACTTTGATGTTTGTTTATATGAAATGTTTAAAGAATTTTTGGTTTTGAGGGCCATTTTATATAAAAAAAATACATTGCTTTAATGAGCTATATTCAATGAGTATACCAATTAAAATTTATGGTACATCTAAAAAAATTTTCAGATAATAAAAGATATGTTAATTTACAATATTAATTACACTTTTTATTAAAAATTAATGTGATAGTCAATGTACAAGTACAATGAACCTTTGTTAGTACGATAGATACGATTTTAAAGAATTGTGAGTTTTAAAGTTAAATTATGCCCTTCATTATTCAAAGAACTTGCGCGTTTAAATATTTATTCATGATTGACATTTAGGATTTATGGCCAACTTAAATTTTAATTACACTGATGGACGCCCTCTTGGAAATTAAATGACCTTAAAATTAATTCGGAGGCGTTAATGCTAGGTTTATTATGCAGTTAAAATATTACATCTATTAATGTACAGAGCGAGAATTTTCTAATAATCTATAGTGCACCCGGATAACTCATAATTAAGCCTTTTACGACATAGTATTATTAGGATGATTTTATTTCTTTTTCTGTCTTTTTTCTGCTAAGCATTGATCATTACATTAGATCTTATCATTATCTGCAAAAACGATCTGGTGTTCTGAAATACATATGTATATTGAACCTTTTATAGAACTGTTGCATGACACACACATCACACTGTGTGTTACTTAAAAATATGAAGTAATATGACTTAGAAATTAAAATGGTATTATTGGCTGGATTTCTTACAAGAGGTTGTTTGTCATATTTAATTTTATTCAGTTTACCCTAACACCACTTTGACCGGCCCATTTGTCCATTGGCTTTATTTACATAATATTTCTTGTTTATACTACCAAGCGACTGCCGATCGAGAGCACCTGGGTTCGATCCCCGGGATTTTTCTATCTTGAAATTTCTAGTAATGGCACATTCTGAATTTGTGTCCGGTGCATAGCAATAGGCTCACCACCTATATTATAGTGAGACAAACAGAAACGTAACCGGTAAAAGGTCAGAGTGTTACTACTAAATGAGATTACATGCGTGATGTTATGTATTATCAAAACTATTTAATACAATCGCCGTTTTCCAATTAAGTTTCGTTTCAATTCTAAATCCTAATTTATAACGATCTCACGACAAAAATTACATTTAGTTAAACAAGCAGTCCTAATTCCGTTTACCCTCGGCTGCTTGTCAACCCAACCCTAAGTATATTTTAATGTCCCTTCGAACTGAAATCGAATTAAAATCAAGTCATCCAAGTGTAACGATAGACGCAAATCTTAACGCTCTTGCCCTTCCGTGAACGTACGACCAATCAGGCGGAGAGAACCCGACTCGAATACAAAACACACCAATATACAAATACAATTGACAAGATCCTTATTACAAACGAATAAAAGCCAATTTCGATTACACCAGTTGAAATCCTAAGTGGTATCCGCCATAGACTATACAATAAAATAGACGCGACTAGATGTGGTTAATTTAGAACGAAATTTGCATCGACTTAAATGGAGATAAGATGAATGCGTGTGTCCTGTTCTTGGGTCGTTGCATCGGATATTATGGGAAAATGTAGATATTTCTGTAAATACGAAATTACATGTGAATAATATCTTCTCAACTTTGAACGAACTATTTATAAAATGTTATTTCATGACTGCTACGACTCAGGACATCGATTTTGAAACGTAGGCACATGAAACTAACTGAAAATTGGAAGAGGCGTTTTCAAAAATTGTATTAGGCGAGGCCTACCCTTTTATTGATCAAAACACAGACTTTTTCCGAAATGGAAAAAAAAGTACGCGCCAGCAGTCTCATATGATAATGTATTTTTTACATTGCTCTTTTCGTAAACTCAGCGTCTAATGCATTTGCAGATAAAAAAGCGAACTCCTTTGATGCATAACACGTATATAAATTTGGACGCATTTGATCTTCTAAACATGATTCTTATTTTCGACTGACCCTTCTGTACTCAAATCTTTGTCTCCCTTAGGATTTCGCGTTAGGGTGTTTAGTTGACGGAGGGGTTGTTGCGTGCTTATGTTTTTAATGTCCATACTGCCTTACAATATAACTACTGTGTATTGTTAGAAGACAATGCTGTTCGCTTCGAGGGGAGTCTCCTGATATTGCAGTGTTATGGATATCATAATATCGAGCGATAAGCTTGATGTGGCAACAAAGGCCGTCCACCGATGGTTCATTAGAATAACGCTGGATGAATGGTGTTGAGACCCGTTAAAGCACGGTAGGTAAATATTTACGAATGTGTTTGTGTATTTTTCAAGAACTTTGTAAAATTGTTTAAGCCTTTTTTTAAATAAATGATTAGAGGATGCTTCACACAATATCTTGCAAGAACTAATAAGTTTTAAACTATTTTCAAAAGCTTAGGATCATGCTTTGTCATCAGTGGAATGATATAGTTTAAGAAAGTCATTTAAAAATATCATATCACTGTTAAAATGGCTTTTCAGTTTAAACTCAAGTTTCAAAAGTTTCGCTAGTTTCAAAATTTGGTTTCTAAGTTTTCATCCAGTCACGATCAAATCATTTGTAATTTTAAGGTTCGATTACATCGTATTACAATTTATCTTTTAATAAAATATTGTACTTTGGAAAATTATGGGCCGCCCACTCCGTTCATGTCTCACTTTTGTCTTTACCTCTGCTAAATTCCAAGGTTTAGTTCCAACTAATGATAATACCGTGTTGAAGATGATTGTGTGAAATATAACGCATTTACATGTACATATGTATGTACATCTTACTAAGTACCGGTCTAACATAGGTACTTGCTAATGTATAAACTACCAATATTCTAAGCAAACTCATGAATGTTGAAACCGTTATAATATAGAGTTCAGACTCGTAAAACAGTACATAATTTTGATCATCATCATCATTATTAAATCTGTTATCATTCCACTATTGAGAAAAGAGTGAGGATTTGGAGTATATGCTGGTCGAGCCTTACTGATCATTATAGAAAAATCTAAAGTGTGTAGGCTTCCTCATGCTACTTTCCTATATTATTTTAGCAAGTGGTACGTAGTCTAAAAAAATATCTATACTAATCTATATCTAAGCCTATAAACTTAATCATATTTCAAGTCAAAAGGTGCTTTCAGAATTAAAATCCACGTATTAGAGGCTTGAAATATAAATCGGTAGATTATCACAACAATAAATTTGACTATTAATAGAATAATTAATACCAAATACTATTGAAGCTTCTAACAATATATAAGAGATAAGGGGTATATTTCGATGCGATTTTGTGTGTTCTTTATGTAAAACAAATGTGATTGTTTTAGAGCATATAAGCAGAATTGGAATTTAAAATTACTAATTCAGGTTACTGTCAGTCGAAGCTTAACCGCTGAGGAATCGATTGGATAGCATCTTAAGCTTGTTCATTTTATGAAAACTTTAGAGCCACATACATCTGAATATCTACTGCTCTCTCCGTACATGTATATCGGTAAGAAAGATATGCTAAGCTAACACAGATAGCGTCTGAGAAGACATCAGTCATTGAACTCTCGTGGGAGTTCGGTTAGCTGAATATCGATGTGCATTGCAATGATAAACTAACATTGAAAAGTTCAAATGAAAATATATTTAGTAGCACGGATTCCGTAGAAAATGATATTATCAATTTCTTAATTAAATGTAAACATTTTATTTTCGAAATTTCAAACGGTATTTATCGTTACTTTGGAAAGTAAATTCTTCACCAAGTTCTCCTCCATCTCATTGACCTAAACTGATCAAAAGAAGCAAAAACAAGATCTTAAATTTCGAACTGTACCGTATTTGAATGTTATTTCTAAATTTCGAAAAGATTTTAAAATTAGTTCGATTCCCGGGTCGAACACTACAAATTTTTCTAATTTAGATTTTCTAGTAGTGGTTCGGAGTCTGGATATGTGCCCGATGCATGGCAATAGGCCCCTATTCCATAGTGGCACGTAAACGTAAGCGGTGAAACGTGGGAGTGTTCTGCATTCCTCTGCCTACCTCTTCGGAGATTACAGGCGTGAAGTTACGTTACATTTTATGTTAAGAGTCAATTTACACACGGCCATATTATTTCAGACTAAAAAGAGGATGTCTTACAGATACCTGAACTCTATATATTATGTACGTATATATTTTTTGTGTAAATATGTACTTACACACTTAATTAACTATACATCCGAAGGTAACAAGCACCGATGTTATCGCACCGCAAAATATTTGTCTTAACTGGGAATTGAAACTTCCGGTTTTGGAGATAAGTTCGTTAACCACTAGACTATCTAGTTATTTTTATATATGTTAAAATAACATAAATCTAAACTACTTCATGAATGTTATTATTATTCCTACACTCAACTATATAAGTCGTTTAGAATCAAAGGTAGCAATCTGCACTCGGGGGAAGTGGTAATTAAAAAAAAACCTTTTTTATTGTGTTTAAGAGCATACAGTAACAAAAATATTTAAATTCTTTACATTAGACACTTGAAAATTATATTATAACATAAACTTTGGTATCCATCAGGTAGTATTGCTAAAATTTAACGTTTAATTTTGCAGATTGCCGGATTTAATCCAAAATATCAAAGAATGCCGTATTTGATCCCAAGTAACTGACATATAACTACAAATATTAATCAAATTCCACTTAGAACGACAAGACACACGCATGTCACAAACATTCCCATCTGACTTCACCGTCTAGCTTTCATTTTGCGGCTTTACGCAGAATACAAAACTTAGAATTGCGTACTGGCATTACGGCGAGAGGTCACGACAGCGGCCGCGGTGACGTACCACTTGAACACTTTACAATACATTTAATTATCGAGTTGCCAACATTATGTATAGTATTATATTGAACCTAATTGTCAAATGAATACATTTTGTACGTTGCCAGGATTTTTTTTTTCAACCCATTACTATTCCACTGCTGGAATACGGGTCTCCTCTCATATTGAGAGGGTTAAGGCCGTAGTCTGCCACGCTGGCCAAGTGCGG
>DWDT01002140.1:0-14273 GCA_018245595.1 Microceris scylla | reverse complement strand
ATAAAAACTATATTCATGATATTCTATAATCTATTAAATATGACTTTTAAATAATAGGTATTTTTTATGACACGTTCATCAAAATCATTAACATTTTTATTATTTTCCCTCTCTTGGAGACTTGTCTCCTCTCATACAGAGAATGTTTGAGGATCATAACGTATGTTATTACATTCAACATCAGCTTGTTTCAGTCCATTGCTGAAAATATACTTCTCCTAACGAGCGCGATCGCACCCTGTCCTCGGCTTGCCATATTCAGCCCCTGGCTACAACCTTTCGCAGATCGAAAACTCACCTAACCCAAGGCCATCCTACTCCACATTTGTAGAGCCAGCCCTCACACCAGAATACGTACAACAATATGTAAGTATTTAATAAAAAGGTTTAAATTACTTTTATTTTTAAAATAATAGCCAACCCTACGTTACTTGTTGTTTATTTAAATGTTACTATCAGATTGTACGGAAACCGCGTGTGATACCGACCGTAACCTAAGTGTTTAGCAGACGTTGTTATTTTAGTTCCGTCATTGAACAATCACAAAGCGCTTTTAAACACATTGTTGGGCTAATCTGACCATTTCAATAAAATCTCTGCCACAATATTCCTATACGAACCAACTGAATGACTCATCATCATCATCGCCATCAAGGTTCTTATCATTCCATTCTTAGATTCCGGTCTCTTACAACGGGAAACGCCTGCGTCTGCCCCATACTCGGCCCCGCTGCCCAGTACGGATTGGCATACTTAAAAAGTCTTGGAGAACATTATGAAGTACCTATTTTAAAATGTGTGGAATTCTCGTGCTGTTTTCCTTCACTATTGCTGCAAATTGTACTAAATTTTAAAAACGCCAGATTTCAGACAAAGAGGTACACGTCAGAATTTGAATGCAAGCCCCCCAAAAATGGAGACACTAAATTCTAAATCACTAGGTTAATATGTAGATAACTATGTAACTCTGCCTACTTGCACAAAAATATTTTCAATTATTGCATTCTGGGAGGAGATTTGTGACCAACGGTGGTACCGTAAAACAA
Organism: Microceris scylla; assembly: GCA_018245595.1. NCBI lineage: Eukaryota > Metazoa > Arthropoda > Insecta > Lepidoptera > Hesperiidae > Microceris > Microceris scylla. Next base: position 13,227 of record DWDT01002140.1, on the reverse strand, counting down.
TTTATAATGATAAAAAACATTGATAATACTTAATGATAATGATTGAAAATATCACCTGTACGCAGTCTTAAAAACTATCGTATGCGATTTCGTCGATCGCGGTCACCACCGCTGTAGGAAGGCTAGTTTATTTATAAAAAGGACTGCAATCACGGCACAGGTATTCAGGGCAGGAGTGTTTCATGTTTGGCAACCTTGACGCATTTAATGGCAACGCATTTTGTGCGGGTTTAATTTTCTACAGACATCAAAAAGGTAATTTGAGGATTCATAAACATTACTCTTGTATTGCGGTGGCTGAAGGTTGAATTTTTAATGCTGTATAGCCACTGATAATCCTCAAGATGTAATTTCAGCTGTAAATATTTAAGGAGCCCGCTGCTAGATATATATCTTCGCAAATTATCATGGATTACGATAAATGATCGTAATATTTTCACAGCGACATTGTAACACGGGTAACAAAGTATGTATTACTCGCAGAAGTTGACTAGTCACCTCGCTATGGAGTTTTTTTCCGATGTATTTTTAGTAGTTTTCGCGAATGACTGTCTCATTGGTCGAGTGGTGCAATAAAGGTGATAGAGATGCCCTGAGTTCGGTTCCCGTATCGGGCAAAGTTTAATTTTCAAGATGAAAGGTGCTTTCTAAATGTATTTATTATCTTTGAAATTCCACCATTGTTAATAACGCCATATGCCAATTAGTTTCAATTCTTCAAAAACAATGGCCTGTTGAAATCATCACCCACATCAACCTTTTTATCGTTTCATTACAGGACACGGATCTCCTCTCAGAATGAGAAGGATTAAGCCCATAGTGGCCTAGTGCACGCCTAGATACTTCAAACACTTTAAAAAATATTCTGATAAAATCTAAAGTGTGCAGATCAGATCAGTGTCAAGACGGTCTCTTCTACCATTAGTGAAAAACTACCATAAGTTATAAAAAGTGATATTTAATCTTAAATCGCACATTTGTTCAAAAAAGATGCACGTCAGAAATAAACCCAGAACCCTTGGAGTGAAGGGCTGAATTCTAAGCTATTGCTTATCACTGCTAATGACCAACCTACCTTCAGTCAGACAACTGAAGTTATCCATTTGAAAAATTTGTTCCAAAATACCCAGTTTTGTATTGAAGTAATGCAAACGTCAATCGTACGCTTCCTAAATTATGTATGTACACTAGTGCAGTTGATTATAATGCAATTAATTATTAATCAAGTGGCAACACTGAAAACGATTACCAGATAACGTCATTTATATCTTCAGACTTGTTCAGAGTGCTTTACCTTTGCGGCAAGCCTGTAGCCACACCAGAAACTTGTTTACTTCTGAAGTAACTATAGGCTCCTTCTGAGGTAATTCCGGAGTGCTACGTCAAGTTTCTCTTCATGAAAAGAGCAAAAATGCATTCCTTCAAAGCCGACAACGTATTGGCCACTTCTTGGGTGTTGCAAATTTAATTTTTATAATAAATAAATACAATATTTTCTTACTCAATTACAATATATTATAATGTTACCTATTTTATATACTTTTATTAGGTTTACGTGTGACAGCTCCCAGTGAGATATACTCACCTCAATACATCGGCGACAATACGGCAAAGGAGTATTAAATGTCTATGAACCCAGTGTATCCACAACCTAATAGGTTTGAGTAGGTATTAGTAGCCAACTGCACCTTCATTCAATATCAAAGATAAAGTGTTTCCAGTTCCTTCAATCAGACACTGAAGTGTTTATACAATATCAAGGTGATTTGTGGCGAAGTGTTGTTGAAAAATAAACTTATCGTGATTACTTTGTAGGTGATTTTAATCGCTCAATTAATATGTATATCGATCTCAGCACGAAAATGTTTTTCTCCCTACCCACGATTATTTCTCACAATATCACTTGCCAATAGGCTATGTATCAATATACTCAAGTATTCCTTTCGTTTTTTATGAGATGAGAAAACAAAAAATCTAAAATCACACTGATATCTCAGTACGAATAATTCCAGTACCTAACATATTCTCACATAAATCTTACTTCGACGAATTTCAATCAGAGGAACCATCTACTATAAACAATAAGGGTCGTAGCGTGGAAAGTTAAGATCGCTGCGAAAAATAAACAAACGAACAGTTCATTTGATGTATCGACGTGTTCAGTATAAACAGTTGTTTCAGTCGACTGATAAATTTCATAAACTCGATGTTCGCGAGATAGCTCGGGGCTTACATCACGCCCGTATTTAGTGCACTCAAACCCGCTAATGGCGGTCTACTTTGAAACAATGATCATATTTATTTCACTTAGACGTTCTGGTTTTTAATTTGACTGCCTCGTTGCCCTCCATGCCACGCTACTGTTGATGATAATGTTCTGAATTGGAATCCCGGTCGGGACAGATAATTGGGTTTTTCTACCTCGAAATTCCCGGCCGCAGAACGAAATAAGCTTACCTCCTATTCCATGGATTGTATAACATAACTGGTAAAACCTGAGAGTGCACTACATTCCTGTGCCTACTCCTTCGGGAAAATACAGGTGTGATGTTATATATGAGTATGTGTTTTTAATTTGTAATAGTAGGTACGTAATCAAAGTCAGCATGTCTCAGGTCACTGCTGAAAATAGGCGCCTCTCATTTCAACGCTGGTAGTGCGCGTTGGGGGTTGCAGAACGAAGCATCTCGTACCGCCTACGCCTTTGTCGTCGGCGGCCAGAATATTTACCTGTGCCAAGTGTGTAATAACAATCAATTTATACTGGTGTTTGTTCATTTGTTATCCGTAGTCTATCCGCGGAATTCTTCTAGCAGTTCTAAGGGCACCGTCTTTACCGATCATATCAGTAGAGCTCTGAGGAAGTTCCAATTTTATAATTTAATTCCTAATAATATGAGCAAATTCTCAATTCCTGTGGTTTCACCGGCAGAAGCGTCCCTGTCATCTGCCAGTTTCAGCCCATTGTTGGCTATAGGCCATGTAAATAGCACAGTACACCATCAAGCTCGATAGAGTACGACATACGCAAAAGTGGCTGGCAGTGGCAGAAAACGAAGAGGTGAAGTTCGAGCTCAGTGACGTTCTATTGGAGAGGTGTAGGTCAGAAGACCTATAACCTTACCAACCTTACTTAGGTATTGTATGTCTAATGCGACATGCTAATATTATAATCTGTCCATGTTTTGTTTTCCAGGGCAAAGGGAACGTCAATTACCAACGGTCATTGCCGCCTATAGACATTTGTGAGAGGTTTCTAATAGCTCTGTAGGAATACTGTTAGTATCAGTCAGTTAGCCCAAGTTGCTAATAAGATTAAAATTAGTTTTTAGCCATAAATAACTGAATAGACATTTCTGACTGATCAGAAGCACCGTGCCTGATGATACTCGTTCCTTCTGCACATCTCAAATTATAATAACTATTATTTATGTAACTGGTATTTATTTAACTGTTATTTGTGTTAATGTTATTTACATACATACATATACAGTAGTTATTTATATCCCATTGACACGTCAACATGCAATCGATAATAACATTTGATTTGTGTTTATAAAAATATCACTGAACAGTTCTGCATCATTTAAATACCAAATAAGCAGAAGGTTGGCAATAAATAAATAAAAACGTCCAAGTGCGAGTTCAGTGTTAGAGCAACGTGTTCCGTATACATTATAATATTCTCTCTTATCTTTCTTTGATAAACAGGTAATACTTTAAATACGAGTTTAAGTTTTTCATACGCAAATATCACGCTTTACTTCGATTCACAGAAGTTGCAGTATGCCCTGACCGCATACAGGCAGCAGTGTAACTGGTTCAAGAAACCGTGATTTGCGATCCCCAGCCCCACCCAGCGTGGGGACGATGGGCATAAACACTTTAGGGTGCGTTTCCACCAGGGATGAGCGAGGATGCGTAGCGAGGAGTGTGTTTGTTAAGAACCAATAGAATCCCTTTCTTTACCTAGCCTCGCTCAGTACAGAGAAGGGGAAGGGATCCTATTGGTTCTTAAAAAACACATTCCTCGCTACGCATCCTCGCTCATCCCTGGTGAAAACGCACCCTTAAGGGAGATCTATGTCTAGCGGTAGACTCGAAAACGCTGATGATGACGAGAGTACGTGATTTACATAAGCATTGAAATAACACGCAAGAGCTATGGTTTGAAAATGAATTTTGAAAGAATTTAGTGTCACGTTCGATCCCATTACTTTTATTAGCGAAGCTGTTATCGGAATGTTTATCTTGCATGTTTATTGTAACGACTTGACCTTCTTTCACGTTTATGTTTTTGGTAGCTAGAACATCATTATTTACTGTCGTGCTAATATACCTGTTATGAGTTGTTCAATAATAACAATGTAAAGATATTATCTAATTTACTTCTCAATACAATTCTCAATATTCGAAAGTAACATTAATAAATTTGTCTCCTATACCAAAGCTAATTGTAAGAATTATATCCAGGATTCTCCCTCTATTCCATTTCCTAACTTCCTGATTTACCTAAAGGAGTCAAACTTTTGATGAGTCAATGATAAGAATGGTGATTTTCGAATTGTCATTATCGGTAACAGTAAGCGGTTTTTTAATTGATACGTAGAATTTGGTTATTAGAAGACCACACACGCAGAGTTGGAAGTGTGTTAATTACATGGAATTTATGTTATGGACACTTGTAAATGTTGCCAAATGGTTCTTTTAAACTAATCAAGAGCCGGTCGCCACAGTCGCCCTTTTGCTTTAAGAACTTGGCTGACGCACTGCCATGTATCTACATATGTTAACATCTATTAAAATTACGCCTGTCATAAATAGAAAGTATCAACACATCCCAACCCAACTTTTTTTCACTCAGCAACGTGGATATAAAACCGAGGAAAATAAAAAATTTAATCGTTTTTTTTTTATTTGCGCATACATCTTGTAGACTTAATTAAACTGATGGTGAGAACAGATTGATATTTTGCCGAGATTACAACCGTCTTATTATAGACGAAATACAGAAAAAAAATTGACTAAGCGGTCACTTTTTTATTTTATTACGGAACTCTATAATAAATGTTTATTAAACAGTTAAGTCAATTCATTGAAGAGTCAAAACGAATAAATAAACTCAAGCCCATAAATAGCATCGATGAAACTGAAACAAAACAAAAAGTACAGATCGTTTATCAACCGTCGTTTGAGGGCTCCTTAATTGATTTACGGCTTCGGTTTAACACTTTAAATTTGGAATGTCAAATAAAATATGGTGGTGCCACCGGGGCAATCCTTTTATGGCCGTTTTATTTGTTACCCGTTTAAAGTTCATATGACTACACCAGAATGCATCCTGTTGGGAATATTATTAATAATCCGTATTAAAATACAACTTTTATCAAAAAATTAGAAAAGCTTCGATGGTTGCGCCATAACAAATACAATAAAAACAATACAATAAAGAATTTTGATTCACTTTCATTCTGGCAGCTATCGAAATGTGACATTTGAATGTAGGTTTAAAATATCTTTAACCTTGTGAATTAAAGGCGAATGAACTCGATACAAGAATTGGTAACGAATTCACTCAAATATAATCAAGTATCGTTAAGAGCAGCTGTTTAAAAACGTTACCTAGCCATTTTTACATTTGAATCAGCGGCTTTAAAGTAGACAGAATTGTACTGATTTGCTGTTTAATGTGTTTCCAACCACCAATTGTGTTTATTGACAAAGCAATGTGATCAATTAAAATGAACGTATTTCGTATTAAATTGCTTACGTCTTTATAAACTGTTAACTAGAATGTTTTATTGTGTCAGATTAGAAAATAGAGCAGGTCGGTTTTATTATAAAATTGTGTTGAAAAAGAATTGTATAAAAATAATAAATAGCTAAAGAAATTAGAGAGCTGCAGTGATTCATTCATTCTCGTTCCTAAAATAAATATAGTTTGTCACACACTGACATTTGATTTGGCGGGAAATGTTACAAAGGCACAGATAACACAAAAATGCAACCAACTGGCAATAAGCAATCGGACGTCAAAAGAAGTGGCAGCGTAATTCATCACACTCGAAATAGTTGAAATTCTGAAATATGATGAAGCCGGCCTCCGATGTAGACTCCTAAAATACACCATTGATACATTATAAGCGTCGAGTAGAATTGCAGTGGGGTGATTGTGTGGGTTATGTAGAAGCATTGTGCTCACAGACTATGTACAGACTTACGATTTACTGCGATGTTATCCAACATAAAATTAATTGTTTTATTTAAAATATACACAGTATACACCTAAAATTGTATGCATAATATAAAGATTAAATAAAGTATGATCAGTAATCAAACAAACTACGCGCTTATTTTAAGTTTTTGTTATTACGGAACTAGAATATAAAATATTGAAACATAGCATAATGTATTGGTATAAATTTAATAGCAATAGCACGCCACTGAGCTCGATCTTCCGCTCTTCGAATCCAACCGCTGCCAGCCATTTTGCATATATCGTCACTCCAGCCCGCTGGACGGCGTCCTAAGCTACGTTTGTCAAGACGCGATCTCCACTCCAGAACATGACTACTTCAACGGTTATCGGTTCTGCGACAGGTGTTACCAGCCCATTGCCACTTCAGCTTGCTAATCCTTCGGGCTATGTCGATAATTGACGTTCTTTGGCGGATCGTCTCATTTCGGATTCGATCCTTCAGAGAGACGCCAAGCACATCCCTCCATAGCTCGCTGAGCGACTTTAAATTGGTGGACCAGTCGCACCGTAAGTGTCCACGTCTCGACTCCGTATATCTATTCATAATAGGTAGGACGCACTCATTGAAGACTTTCGTCTTCAGGCTTTGCGGTAGCGGTAACGAAAAGACTTGACGAAGTTTCCTATATGCTGCCCAGCCAAACTGTATTGTTCTGCAGGCCTTCCTCTCGACCAGTATTTAAAGAAATTAAAACGAAATAAAGTTAAAAATTGAACCAAACCTCAAGCTGCGGACAAGAAGTGCAACTTAGACTATAAGGAGTATTAAAATTAATCAGCACGATGCTACTCAGTATTGACTAAATGAGAGAATCCAGAAAAGGGCCAAAATATCTCGAAAAGTACTGATGTTAGTATAATAGTTACAAATACATGCACACATATAAGCAAGCACTGGCGTTCGACAGCAGAAATCCCCGTAGAGTTGGTACATCTGCAGAGACCCCATGAACATGGGGCTTCAGACGACTATCATCCAACTATTGTCCTTACTGACCAGTATTCTTGTATATATTTGTTAGTGGTATCGTACCCAAACTGACAATGACTCTACAAATCTAAAACTCACTATCTTCCATTGCACGCCACGTTTGCCAAATAGAGTTACTAGATATTTCAAAATCGAGCACGTCTTCACTATCACTCAACTCTAAATTCTCATCATAACAATCATTTTTTCCCCATGTTGCTAACCATAAAAAGGTCAACAAATGGTTTAGTCGTAACAGTACAGAAACTGAGCGCCTTTTAACTACCTACCCATAGATAATAATATTCCACGCCGAGGATACTGTAGGATCTTAAGCGTAATCGTGCTAAATTCTGCAAAATACCTTAAGTAAGGGCAAAATAAGAATACCTTTTTATCCGATATACAAAAGTTCTGGTTTCGACTAAAATCAGAAAAATCTGCTTCCGACTGAAAATTTGATTTTGATTGACCACTTAAAAGTTATTGTATCTGTATTAAATTTTATGTTTATTGAAATGAATGCAATCATATTGCCAATAATACTCAAGAATCAAGGACATTGCCTGCTACACAGGGTAATGTATCTACTTCTTTATCAAATCCTTGGCTTAGCTAATCAGGTTTCGATCTTCCTTAACAATGAAGTATTATAACTACCTACATTTAAGCAATAAAAAAATCCCCCTTTATAACTCCAGCACCAGTAGATAAACAACAATAAAAGTGTTAGCACTATCATTGATAAACACGCTAAAAATACTGATGAGATTATCTATATGCAGTTTCTATTTTGCATTCGGTGATTGAGGGTCGTGGAGTGCGAGCTTGGAATAAAAAATGAGAGATGCACGTACACCAGTAAAAAAGAAGAGCGGTACTATGAAAAAGGTAGGGTAGTTGCTTTTGTATTTTTTTTGTAATATTCCTTAGCATTGCAACTTTTTCCAAATTTTGTCATTAGCACGACGATGAAGTCGAAGCCTGAGCTTTAACAACTTTTTATTCCAAGTGTAAAAAAAAATTAAATTGTACTTTTTATTTACGTGTGGCATGACTTACACCAATTTAACCATCCATTTATCCATCAGCATTTATAAGTCCACTAATATACATAGACCTCTTCTGATCGGCACTTCTCCATCCGGTCCTGAATATTTTGAATCCAGATGCTTGCAGCAGTTTTCTTAAATTTACAAACCACCCGTTAGGAGTGCGATGTACCTATGTCCCTATATAGGATCGGGTGGAATGTCGCCAATTACGCGAGATCAACGTTTAGCAGTAGACTTATAAAGCCTTTTGGAAGGATAGCGCAATTTCTGATTTGATGGAATTTGTTACGTAATGCTCTCATTTGCATCCATATGCACATGGATATTGCTCTCATATAACACTCACAGCGGAGCTCTTGGGGCGATTGACCCCTCGGATTGATCTGGCTGCTTACAAAGGACCATGTAGTACCATGAAGGACCTTAATAGTACCATGTAGGACCTTAATAGTACCATGAACTACATAAATGAAATTCAGGTCCTATATTATACCGTGGTTTATCTCAATTTTAAAAGGACCTAATTAAGGTCTGGTGATACTTAAGATCTATAAAAAGAGTCTGCGATGATAAATATTGGCTCTAATCAGCTTTTCTACCCTAACGTAGGTGAATAACATTTTTATGTACGTCTTATATTTGTATAACTTGACTGCCTCGTTGGTCGAGTGGTTGCAAGCGCGACTGCCTATCGAGAGGTCCTGGGTTCAAGTCCCGGGTCGGGTACTATTGGATTTTTCTAATTTAGAATTTCTAGTAGTGACTTGGAGTCTGGATGTGTGCCCGGTGTATGTCAATAGGCTCACCACATATTCCATGGGACTTAAACGTAACTGGTGAACCGTGGGAGTGTACTACACTCCGCTGCCTACTCCTTCGGGGATTACAGGCGTGAAGTTACGTTACGTTTAATTAATAAAACCCTAAATTATTCTATATATTACTTTGTAAAATGACACTATTTAAATATTAAGAAATTTCTTTATTTTTTTTCTCGTTGTGAATAATTTAACACAATATGATTTATGATGCGGATGGCGATGGAACATATATTGATACATATGTCATCCATCACAATTCTCCAGTAGCAACATTACATTTTGTGAATAATCAGCGCGAACAATGCGCTCGAGTTTGTAAACAAAACGCCTGGCTTCAAATCGCAGTGCGTTAATAGTGCCGCGGGTGGCGCGGCGAAAGCATTTCTCTTTGAGCGGCGACTGCGGAAAGATTGCGCCTGTCTGTCGTGTAACATGTGGCATTAGATACTGGCTTGGCGGAAAGGAAACGTTATGGTCAATAGAAAAAATTCCAAGCAGAATAAAATACTAACTATGTAGCTATTAATATGTTTTTTACGGTCTAATGCGATATATTTTTAGTCAGTTAGTCAAATGTTTAACGATAGCGCTTGGTTATTTAGTATGGATCACGGTGTAGGGTAACCCCGGCGCTGCTAAATGCCCTTCGCCGGAGGGTAGCAGTGTAGACTTGTCTGTCCACCTGTCCTGTCCTATCCTGTCTGTCTGTGAACCATAATCCGCATGCCCAGTGTGGGGGGTTTGGAGGCCGAGGTCCAGCAGTATACTGAGACAAGATGACGATGACAAAATTAGAGTACTAACACCATTATATGGAAGTGGTAATTTTAGCTTGTGTATCCCAACTCGCCGGTGACGTAATTTGGTTGGTATTTTATTCCAGGTAAAACCCGCAGGAGAGACACAGACACAAGTTCGCTAATGCTGAAATAATGTTCGCTGCTACTTAAATAGCTATTTCCTGGTGCTGTGTGTTATACTATTTACTCATCACACATCTACGAGTGTAGTATCTTCTCAACGGATTCCGTATAAAGCTTTCGTAAAAATTTGCTTAACTAAGTAATGTATGGAAGCGAAACGTTAGTGGCTGGATGCATAGTGATAAGTTACTTAGGTTTTAACGATGTTAACTCCGAAAGAATCTGGTAAAATTTCAATTCGGAAACAATCCAAAAAATATCAAATAATACATAGTTGATAAACAAAAACTGTACCCGAAGTAAAACTGTTATTAAATGAAATTAAAAAACAATTTAAACATTAAACATTTATTGTGGGCGAAGAAATATCTACATATATCAATCATCATTTAAATACAACCTAAAAGTTGGCAATGTAAATTCTAAAAATAATATTCAAACATTCTCGATTTTAGTTTTAAAACACACCATAAGAGCGCTAAAAGTAATTTTGTACACTTTAAAACAAATTTTGCGCAGCTCAAAACATAATAAAATAAACGTTGAATAAGCTGTGTATTGCAGTTTTAAATAAGATTATTAATAAAATAAAAGACGAGTGTCAAAATATTTTACGCACTTTATTTCAAAATCCATAGAATAATAATTTAAAAACATACCATTACTAAATACTGATATTATAATACATATTACATGTACCTAATAAGTTTATAGATATTTATCTTAAGTGACGTTAAATTATTCATTTGAGTGTACTGAGCTATATTTGCATTCAATATCAAATGCTTTGGCTCACAATAGTCAGCAAGATATCTCAGTAACACTAACTTGTTTATGGTTAAACTTTTGCATAGATACGGTGATTTATGAGACGAAGGTTCCAGACTGCCACCTTCGCTAGCATTTCATTTTGTTGGGTAATTATTGTTTAAGATAATTTTGCTACCTACCACTTCAATGCTTTAAGGTTGTCTTAAATTGAAACGTTTTTACATTATTTAATGAGCGTACAAAATATAATAACAGGTATGTCTTATTAAAATATAAAATACAATATACCAGTGATTAATAAAAGTAGTTTCATATGAGGAGAAATAATCAAATCAATTCAAATGAAATGAACTTCTAGTTGACTTAAATTAGATCTATTTAATATACTTACACCGTAGATATATTAAATACTTATTTCATAAGAAATATTATTTTTCGGGTTATGGTTTCATTGTCGATCAAAAAAGTTTCGCGTATATAATAGCAGTGTATTACAACCGAAAGGAATATTTTTTACTGAACAGTAATGTTTGAGAATTGTAAAAATATCAAACGCTCAACATAAATAGAAATCACGAGCATTGAAAGTCTTTGTAATATCAAGACGACACTTTATAGGCCAATGTTTTATTCAATAGCGTTGTGAAAAAAATGTCATGAAACAATAACCTACTTACCGATTTATAAAGAGATTCAGCAAACTCGTCTATCCAGAGATCGGGGAGATATGAAAGAATTACCAAGAATCCTGAACACTCGTTAACTCACTTGTCCCATGTCGCCTCCGTGGACGTGGCCAAACAAAATGTAATTTTCCCCCGAAGCGCCCGCTTACGTGACCCGGGAAAGATATAACGGTTTTATGAAATTATTTTCGCTTTTATAACTAACTGTTACGGACACACCCAAACAATTAACAGCGCAAAGGACTAAACAGATTACCTTGTGAATTATCGAATTAAAATTTAATGTTGAATTTTGGACAGGCGCGGCGCCCGGTACGGAGAACCTGTTAAAATGACATCCTTGTGTCATCTACGTCTTGTTTAATACATTAATCCTGAACTTTGATTTACTTTCAGCCAGATTCGTATAACGAAAGGCATTATTACGAAAACGATTAAAAATATTTTATGCCTACAATTTTCAGAATATGAGAATAGTTTTAATAACATTGACCACCTCTTTAGTCGTGTTGGTTGCAAGTGCGACTGCCGATCGGGAGGTCCCGCGAGTAGGTCCCGTGAGTAGAATATAACCGTAGTTGTAAGTTAAAAATTGAGACATTTTACATCTGATCAATGTAGTAAGGAGATAAACAGTCGCTTTTGTCGGTGCCAAAAAATAATACGCTTTCGTCTGAATTATCATTTGGCAACGATTTGTTTCATTTTCACGCCATTGCCCCTTCGTTTTTGGATTTCATCGTCGATAACATCAATAGCTTTTATATAACGTTGTTACTTCGAGCACAGAGTGGAGCGGCGTGGAAGGTTTAAATTGTTACGAGTAATAGCTACTTAATTAACACCTAGTTTTGACAGTAACATCTATGTATATGTATAAGTATACATAGACACATATTATGTAAACATACGTTGTTTTTTTAAGAAACTATTAAAGCAACAATTGATTTTTATCTGTTCAAATAAAAAGAACGAGTACCCTACAACGAACGAAATAATAAACACTAAGTAAGTTAGATGTTGCGACACTTTAACAAATTTGTTTAAAAATTATTTTTTGTATAATATCTCTTTCAATCGGGGTGTCACAAGCAGGGGGCAATTTCGTGATGCGCCCTCTGCCGCACATAAATAATCGGACGACATTTGTTCCGAAAGGGAAGTGCGATAGCGCTAGACACGGCTGTTTCGGGTGTAGCTACTCACTTAATTAAAAACGTTCTAACACTAATGCTACAAGGTTAGGTGGCACGAGGCAGTGTAATAATTATGTATTTGTTATATAAATCTGTTCATTTGTTTTAAGCAGCTTCCTGTGTGAAGAGAGTGATGAATTTAGAAGAATCACGTCAGATTTACGACGTAAACGACCTGACATAACGGTATAATACTAATATTGATAAAATTACTTGTCTAATAATTTAAAATATAATTTCCCATATAAGTAGTCCTTCTAGTATTGACTTCCGCAAAATAAATCATCTGCTGATATCGAAAATCGTATCAAAATTATCACATCGCATTTTATTGTAGTAACTCGATAAAAGCACATTAAAAGCCAAAAAAACACAATACTATTGCATGAGACTTCTCATTACGCAGTTTATTAAAAGATTTATTGTACACTAGCTGTACCCGGCGCGCGTTACTACGCCAATATACAAATACATATATATACCAATTTTCTTAATAATCGGTAAAGTAGTTTTTGAGTTCATCGATGACATAGAGACAAACATTCA
>DWDT01002139.1:0-14275 GCA_018245595.1 Microceris scylla | reverse complement strand
GAAATTCATCGTAATATTTCTCTTTAAACTACTAAAATGTAGAGACAAATCCGCTATCGCAAAATTATCAACGAATACCAATAAAAAATGCTGGCGGGGAACACCGATGATGAAAATGGAATGTCTTTTGAATAACCGCGAAGGCTTCCATTTAATCCCAACTAAGCGGTAGCACAGTCAGTACCTGCAACGGATTACAATAAAAAGGAGAGATCGTAGCCTTACATATCTACTAGACAGTGACATATCTGTCAGTATATTAGCGAATCACAATAAGGAAACAACACACACATCTACTAGACAATGACATATCTGTCAGTGTGTTAGTCATCGGTTAATAAAAAGTTTCCGTAACCGAACAGACGGGCGCAGATCGCAACGGCTAGACATATCGAACTGAAATTGGGAACATGTGTATTGTGATGACGTAAGCAACCGCTAAGAAAAGACTTTGGGCAAATTCTAAGGTACTGTATTTTAACAGATTAAAGAACTCTCATACGCAGTTACAGGTAATAAATAACCTTGTAACACAATATACGATTAATCACACGCGCGTTTGTATCCGACAAAGTTAAATTATCTACGCACGATACCAAATTACATTTTCTGATTTCTAACAAAAAAGATTTCAATGATAATAATTCTCTTAAGTTCACATTATATATTATGTTCTACCTGATATCATTTTCATAAGTAATTAGCTCATAAATATATTCTTAACCATTCTTCACCATTATTGACTGAACTGATTAACATTTGTCAGTCAGAGAAACATCTTCATCCCATATACTTTACTTTACTTTAATCTAGACCTCTTTGGAACAAGGTGAATAGAATTTTACTATATATGAGTGGTGCTCCAGCATTGGATGCATCTACATTTGGCAGGATCGTCGCCAAATGCATATCCTACAAAAAAAATACCAGCGTCGTTTCGTTGATATTTTGAACGTATTCATAAGAAAAGGTATCGATTGTTGCATACGTCAATATCTTTTATGTAAAAATATTCATCAATTCACACCGTCCAACGCGGTTCATGCTCGGACTTAGAGGTCACTGTGACGTCAGTCAATCACTAAGAAATACTGGTTAAATAATTCATTGTATAATCTCCATATTATTCATTAGCAAATAATTTTCAATGATGTCATCATTACGTCATTACGTTACATGTAAATATGTAAGTGATTTTGGTTATAACATGAGCCAAACAATAGTTAAAGTCTGAGTAGGCAGTTCAGTTGAAAATGAGAAAGAGAGATCACATCGCCATGATGAAAAAGAGAGGTGTGTATCCTATAATCTTCATGTTCTCAATACACGATTTACATTCCAATACATTTGGTAATGCGATTTACTATCAATGTCGTCATTCGTAGTAACGCCTACACATCTAAAAACAGATTAGGAATTGGTATGTATAATTTATAAGGAAACTGTTTACACTACCTTAATTCAATACCACGAAAATTCCAATCCATATCGTTAAAGTAACAAAAATTGACATTTATACAGCATAAAAAGACGATCGAGACGAATCTAAGCGGAGATAAAAAAATAGAATAATCTTATCAGTACTCAAAAGTCACGATAACAAATAAACATATGTAGGTAAGTACCTAACACATCGATCTAAAAAATAAAATTTATATATTCAAAGGTACCCGAGTCGGTTGGCCATAAATATCTAACTATTCCACTCATAACCTGTACCCCATCACCTCTCTTTAGACGTTGATACATGTGTGAGTGTGAAATATGTGCGAGTGTCTGTACATCTACATATGTATGTGTGCATGCGTTTTCGTATTTTTGTAGAAGCATGCCTTAAATTTTTCATCGCTATTAATAGACTCCAAGCGTTGTTTTAAGCAAATTTATTTCATTTCACTTTCAGACTATAATTTTTTAACCACAAAAAATAGATTTAAATAATAGCTTTAACAAATTATTCAGAAACTTTTACTGTTAATTAAAATATATTTTATGTGTGCCATTTTTTATTGAAACCCATTGCATTGAATCTGACGTTTGTTTAAGGTTATACAGAACCTAAACACGACCTATTTATTTCGCGAACTCCTGGATTACAACAGTATTAAGAGCGATTATAAGCACATTGAAATCTTAACTATCGTCATCAACACACATTTAGTTAATAGTCCAAATGAAATTCCTGGTTCATCCATTTTCCCTTTACCATTTCTATCAGCCACGATGAGAATAAGTACATTATTCATCTTCTGTACCTTTACGCCAGGTTCCTTATTGGGGTAGGTTACCCCCAAATACCTCTATCCTTACAGACCCCACGTGCTTACCCTACATTCATCTCTCACTTCAAACCCAATAAGAAAGGTAAAGATTCTGTATCATATTTGAACTAGGAATATTTCACGAAAGGTATATCACCTGATATTGAGTTCGGTTAATGTGGCCGCTCATTATTCGCCATTCCTTTTACTGTTCACGAGAGTATCATTTCCGCTGGCTTGTCATTTCCTTGGCGCAAGAATCCATATTTGCAACCGATGCAAAGTCACGTATATATACATATGTGTGTGTATTAATATGTGTATACAATTTATATATTAATAATATCCAAGGATAGGTAAATTTGGCACTCCGTGCTCTCCGCTTACCCCGTAAAGGATTTGACGTGAAGATATGTATGTATGTATATAAACAATATGATATAGTAGGAAACTCAGGTTCAGTACTATTGAGTTGATCTGGGTCCTAAATTGAAATTCAACAGTGGCCAGGAGTATGGATTTGCGCCCGGTGTATGGGAATACTATAATCCCCTATTCAATAACGGGACGTAAACGTAACTAATAAAACGTGGAAGTATACTACGCTCCACTGCCTACCTTTTCGGGTATTACGGGCGTAATATTAGGTTGTTTTGATAATACAAGAAGTTACATGAAGAAGTTAGGGTATAAAATCGTCAAAAGTTACAATTGCGCAGGTCAGTGTTGCCAGATGTAAGTTCCCTATAGCTACTGCTGATTATTGTATATAATTGTAATAATTTCAGACCTACCTTTACACGAAATACATTAAAATTTCCTATACCTATATATAAGCAAGCCCATATCCTATAAAGGACTTCCTTTAGAAGTCTCATAAGTCACTAAAAAGTAAAAACATCGTAAGAACCCGAGTACAGTCAGAAATCAGGTTGTTATCTGGAATCAAAAACATGCTGACACAATTATTTGTCTGTAACTAAAAATAACGAATTAAAAAAAAAATTGGAACTGATTGCAATAATTTTCCCATACATTGACCTCGCTGATCCCGTGGTTGCAAGCGCGAATGCTGAGCTAGAGGTCTTAGGTTCGACCCCCAGGTCGGGTATAATTAAGTTTTCCTCAAATTTTGAAATCCCTAGTAGTCTAGTTTTGTGGCCGATTTATGGCTTACCCCGTATTCGTATAACGCTAATGTTGAAACATTGCAGTGTATTATACTGCTCTGCCTACCTCATTAATGATCACAGGCGTGAGGTTACGTATTTCGTTTTTGCTTCATACAGTTAAGACTCCAGTAAACATATTACGTATTGGACCCAATTCTTATTAAGTAATTTTAATTTAATTACATATTACTGTAGAAAAGTAATAAATATTATTATAATTCAGTGAAAACAAAATTATAAAATTGTAAATTTACATTATAGGTACCTATCTAATTAATGAAACATTAATTTTATTCTACCTGTAATAAGAATGAAGTTCATGTTAGGAAATAAAGAAAAATTATAAAGTGTCCCTAAATAACACATTTGCAAAAACTTCAATAAAATTTTAAATTAGGCCATTAATTATAACAAAATCGATTTTAAATTAAAAATGACAGAATTAATAATACTGTGGAAAGAAATATGGGTATCAGAGCGAATACAATTTCATTAACTGTAAAAGATTTGATGATTTATTGATTAAGTATTCCATAATCGCTGTACCACCCTGTACATATAATAAAGTTGAACATTATGTTATTGAAAAGAGTATTATCAATTTCGAAAGTCTTTTCTGTTCAGTGTCCTAATACGAATTAATTCTGGCATGCCAACTCGCAGGGCACCAAATAAATGTTGTCAAAAAAAAAATAAAACAGTGGCTTCTTTCCGAGTCCAAAACAAGCTTACAGTTTCATTTAGTCTGTTAATTAAAAGAATTGCCGTGCAAAATAAAACATCCTGCAAAATACTTAGGCATAAACGGAATTGTAAGCATTCAAAAATTAAGACAAAATGAAAAACTTATTCAGTTAATTAAAGTTACAAAGTATCAAAACAACTTCTAAGCTTCAAGGCACTGACGGAATGTGTGAGCGGGATGCAAAATCACGGGATGCCAAGTGATGAGGTGACGTCATCCTCATGCCGAAGTCTCAAGTTAGTCCCAAAGAAAGAGTATTCAACTGGTTTATGGTACAAAAAAGAACGCAGGTCAATCCCGAAGCGCGGGTCCGCGTCTTATGAAAACGAAACATTGGAATAAAAAACTCGTTTTATACTACATAAGTATAAACTATGTATAAATAAGCGACTACTCTCACCTTTGTAATGAAGTGTAGTGCGCGCGCAGGTAAAACACCGAAATCCCACAGGTGAGACGGACGTTATTTAAATTTGAAATCCAAACAAAGTAAGAAAGTCGTCGAGCACCAACTAAAACTGGGCCCGGTTACTATCGTGCACTTCTTGTTAGCGACGCACCATAAGCCGGCACAATAACATACAACACACCGACCACTGTTTGTTTATAAAATTACAAGCTTCTTATTAATAATTTTCTTGAACCGAACTGCGCATGCCCGAACAACACGCGCCACTTTTGAATAAGGTTATGTTACAAGTTACAAACACTTTTGCCGGCTCACAACACTAAATACACTCCACCAGTTTCCGACCAGAATCTAATTGAAGTCAATGGGAGTAAACTTTTCATACGCCGACGTTGAACTTTTCGAACACGGACCAAACACTGTATAAGAGTGTTTACCGAAGTTTAACACATCCAAATACTTGCAAAACCAAACACTAATGCACCTTTTGACGATTCACCGGCTCTACCTGCCGTAAGTGAAGGCCGTGTCGTTATAAACACTTGAAAACTCCGGAACCGGTATAATTCGATTTCGCACGTGACACTGTCAAAATAAAAATCCAATAAATACTTTAACACTCTGAACTCACTGAGAGACTGCGAATAATTTCATGTTTTTAATACCGAAAGATGAGAGCAACAAATTAAACGAATAGAAAAGAAAATAAACGAAGAATACTAAAGTCGGCGACTGCGAAGCCAAGCGTCCGACACTCCTGCTGAGCGCTGTACTAAACGCGAGAGGCCGCACGACCCGCCCCGCCCCGCGGACCGCGCTCGTCCCGCCCGCGCCCATCCCGCACCCAGACACCGTATGAAAAATATAAAGTAACATTGAAAAAAAACTAAGTAACTACATGGAGAAGAAGTAGAGGCCCTCACATAAATGTAGAAGAGATTGTTCTGTGTGTTTGTTTAGGTAGATTCGCACCGGCGCGGGCGAGGGCGCGGAGGAAGGCATTCAATTAGTCCGACAACACGTGCGTTATGCACCCTCCCCACTACCGTGAGGTTAGATAAGTGTTTAATCCTGTTTCACGAGACAATTGTCGACAATTAAAATGCCAATTGAGAATGACAATTGTAAATCGTTGCAGAAGAAATCACTGTCAGACTTGAATTTTTTAATATTATATTGATTTATATATTATATTATAATATTTTAATATTAAACTGACTCTATCTTCACATGTACACAAAAAATATGTTTATCGACACAGTGTCAAGGATAGTTGATTTATGAAAAAAATATCGGGTAAATACCTACCTACCTATGTTTTAAAACAAAAAAGTTTAAATTTGTGTAGTGAATTTAAAATTTAAAGGCACATTTATTTTAGTTTATAATTATTTGATTTGATTACTCATTTTAAATTTATAAGTTTCGTATTTAGTTTACTGGCCTAGTTCCGTAGTTACTAACATTGACTAACGAAGCTAAAGAATATGGGTTTGAGTTCCAATCAGAGAAAATATTATTGTGTAATAGGTATGAGCGTGCCCTGTCTGTGTGTCTATATTTGTACGTATTTATACTTTTATATTCATGTGTGACTATCATTATTCAAACTCTGCCGCGGTTAACATTAGAACGTATGTGGGTTATTTGGAAATAAAATTGGTACTATTATAAATATTTGTAAACAGGTAGTTGTAAATTTTGATCGCATTGTTATTAAATAAAACAATACTATTTACATCTGCGATTTATATATTTCATTTTCATTGTACGCCTTTAAACAAAAAAATATCAGATTGTTTGTATGACCCAATGCTGACAGAGCAGTGATAGCCTAGTAGTTAAGAATTCAGCTTCGCACTCCGAAGGTCATGGGTTCAAATCCATGACGCGCATCTCTTTACAAAAGTGCGTTTTAAATTTAAATATCACTTGCTAACGGTGAAGAAAACATCGTGAGGAAACCTGCATACCGTAGAATTTATAAAAAAAAAAAAATTTCTAAGGTGTGTGAAGTCTGCCAACCCGCACTTGGCCAGCGTGGCAGATTATGGTCTTAACCCTCTAAATATGAGAGGAGACCCATATTCTAACAGTGGAATTATAATAGGTCGATTATGACCCAATGCACGTTCGCTTTATTAAATCGATCAATAAAAAAATAAATTTGAGTAACTACCTAGTTTTATAACATTAGAGGACATATACATAGGCATTACCTTCTTTTTAGTAGGTTCTACTAGATTAATAAGTTCAACTTTATTGTTCAGCGAGAATGGATACTTCACTACTTTTTTGTTATATCACGTTAAACAATTTATAGACGACAATTAATAACCAGTGAATGTATCTGGCGTTACATATAAATGTGTGTACCTATATATTATGAAATTCAAACAAAGGTACCTATTTGTTAAAACTAAAAAAAATAATTATAGCAATTTCCACAACCGAGGAGCAGGAATAATTTAAATGATTTAATGGCCATGTCGGCTAAATATTTTATAATTTTATGCCCAACAATATTTCAGAAACAATATTTATTTGATTTCTATGATGTTAGAAATTGCTGCGACGATAACGTAGCGGAGGAAAAAATCAAATAATTTTGTTGTCAAATTAATAATTAAAAATATATTTTTAATAATGTCTTGCGTTAACTTGTACTTATTTCTACTCAGAACGGTCATAATGGAATATGTCCGCCGCTCCATTCCTAGCGTCCTGAGTTTGAACCTACATACTTATGTTCTTATTTCTAACCTGAGATGTATATATTTTTTGAGTCATAGATATAAAATGTATCCTCTGGGCTCGTACATACTCGTATGTTCGTTTAAAAACTTCAATTGTTTATAAACAATGACTGAAGCTTAATAGGTTCCCACGTACCTTTCAAATAAACCAAAACCGAATACGTAAAACATTTAAATATTCTTTATTTCACTATGAAGATTGTATTCTACTATTTTATATTCTCGTATAATATATAAGTAACGCCAATTTCAATTCAAATTTTAATTAATATTCCGGGACAGAGAATTCACTGACTTCACTCAGATCAATTATCAAATATTTCCCGCTTCGAAAAATACTCGGGACAATTTGATTTGGGAAGGCTTTAGAGCCAAGTGTCGATACAATTCAATTTCCCAATCAGTTAAAGGTCCCAGCAAACACGGCGAACTGCAAACAGAGAATTTTACGATATGTCGCCGAGAGAAAACTTTAAACACTCAAATCGTCCACTAGTTTTATTGAGTTAAAAAATGCAACTATTTTTTTCTATTACGAAAAGTTTATAAATATGCCCCACAATCTGCCCATTCAATTGGCAAATAGTTATATACTGCGTGAAAACGTGATGTGCCACAAATCGATATATCATTCGAATTGGATTTCAAATGGATAACGAGTAACGAATAGAGACAATATGAACGTTTAAACCAGTACGTTGAGATATTTTTCCCGCGCTTTTTAGTAATCCTACAGTTATATATCTATTTAATTCAAATAGCATCTTATTAGTTGGTTATTTGCTGGTAAATTCAAATACACTTAATCCCTTTTTGATAAGTGATTTGACGACAATGACATTAATAATAAAACATATTGCATAAAATTAGCTCACCATTTTATTTATAAATTTTTCCTTAACTTTATTAAATACCTTCTCGAAAAGAACCATCTAACAATTTTTTTGATACGGCAACACTATTTATACAATGAAAGTTATAATTATAGGGTGGGCAGAGGATTGTAGTAAATTACCACGTTTCAACAGTTACGTATTAAATCACATGGCAAAGGTGGTGAGCCATAACATAGCATTTAAACTTTTAGGATATCATTGTCATTAAATCATAAGTTGAAATAATATTTCATTACTTCAACTATAGATATAATTGACATGAACTGACAACGTAAAGATTAAAACAAAACGTGTCATGCACGTTTTATTATAGCATTATTGATTTTTTTAACAGTCTCAAGACGGGCGACTTCAGGTTTTCTCACTAATAGAAATATTAAGAAATGTGTTATTGAACACATAGTATTCTTAATTATATTCTATTTAATTACTTAAGTTATAATAAGCTTTTTTTTTAAAGTTATAATAACATTACTCATTAGTCTATTAGACTACTTCTTATAAGAAACAAAAGTTAGAGTACATATCGTATATACTATCTCATTATAGGCCATCACGCCTTGAACTACATTAAACCGATTTACCATGGGCAGAAACCATCCTCAACAATTTATTATTCCATATGTGACTACCGTTCGCGTCTATTATAGAAATGAATCTTTCGTTTTTTTTTTTTTTTCTAACTAACCTAAAGCTGTTGACCATAAGGGCCGCTACAGCGTTACCGATTTGGTGGCGAGCCAGAGTGGCTCCGCCTGAATCTTTCGTATACAATTATAAGTTATATATATAGTATTCCGTACAGGTTATTATAGAAAATATAGCAAAGAAGTAATTTTAAAGTTTATGTAGTTAATTTAAACTACGAACTCTGAACAGTGGTTAAGCGCGCCTTTTAAATAATAAATTCGGAGGTCGTCCACAGCCAGCGACTCTGAATGTAACCGTGGCATACACCATTTATGCCATGATGCTTTATAATCTTTCTATTCAAATTCATAAACGTTGGTTTTAATTGAGCTTTTGATAAAAATGCTGACTCACATTTTTACACATTTTAATAGGACTTGATTGAAACAATATTTATATACATATATATTTTATGCTTGTATTTCTACTAGCATAAGTACAGAATTATAAAGGTCACACTAGATTGTTCAGAGAGCTGTGCATCTCATGAAAACGACTATACGATGACCATTCATATTAAAATTAATTAAAAATTTTATGTAGTCGTATATATTATCGTATCAGTCTATAGTGTGCATAAATACGGCCTATAGAAAATGACAAAAAAAAATATTGTATTCTTTGACCATTCCACTGTAGCACACGGGATTCCTTTCAGAAACAGAAAGGTTAAGGTCATGGCCTTCCTCGCTGGTCAGGTGCGGGTTGGAAGACTTCACGCACTTTAAAAGCGTAATTCAATCCTGCAAGGTATGAAGATTTCCTCGCGAGAGTGCATCGCTTGTTGACATACTTCTTACATGATCATAATATACGCCGTGTTTGTATGTATTTATTTACGCATTTATTACGTATTCATTTAATATCTCTAAGTTCGCTCCAAAAATCATCAATTGTTTGTAATAACAGTTATGAAAACAGGTCACATTTTTTTAAAAAGAAAAATACTACTATGGTATGTATGGTATGTATGGTTGTTAGAAGTTAAATCAAAGTCATTTGAAATAGAATCGTTATAAATGAAGTTGAGTACGAAACAAATGCTCAGCAAATAAAGTTTAAGTTTACGGAACACAAAGTTGATTCTGCTATATAAACAGTCGGCAAACTTAAGCTAAATAGCTAACTTGACTTTGGCACTTAGTAACAGCTTAGTTGCAAGTTCGCTACGAACACTAACAGAAATACAACGTATGTAACAAAAGTACAATTAGAATGTTAATTAATATTACTTATAATAATCATAAAATGTATTACTTTTAGAAAATTATTATGCGTAGGTACTAAAGATATACATGCGTTGGTCCAGCGTGGCGGAAAGGAGATTGGTAATATATCTATGTATATATATAAAGTGTAATGGTATATAAACAATTAGAGGAACATAAACATGCATGTGATTTACTGTCAATCGAAAATATACTGTTAAGATAAAATAGGTCATTTATTTCATATAAAAGTATAAGAATGGGTAACCAAAAATCTCGTTAAGAAACATTAAATGTTGCGATGTTGAAAATTGAAAGTAATTATTGCAGTACAACTTCAATGCCCTTTGAATATGAATATTGTCTAAACTGCTTGTTTACCTTTGATTTGATTGATGTGCCTTTTTGCTTGTATAAATAAATAAAGCAAAAATGATCATAAGCGTTGTGGACACATTGAATAACTAAAAAGAGCAAGAAATTGACTGGAAACTTGAAAGTATAAAGGAAAAAGAACGAAACCATAAAGAGAAAGGGTGATAATTTATTTACAAAGAAAGAAAGCACTTTTCATGCTTATATTTTTTCCAACTGGATGCCACAGTCCTAAATGCGAAAAACCAAGTTTATTAAAAAACCAACCTTATTTGGTCATGAAAAATTGCTTCATTCAAACGATTTACGTCTTTTGTTTCTGTATCGCGTAAAATGGACCATATAATCTCCTGTATAGTGTCTCAATAAAGACACACACGGAAACTCATATACCTACACATGTAAACGGGCACGTATACACACGCACATACAGTAATAACTATCTGCGCAAACATTGTCTGCTTCGCTGATTTCAAAAATTTAAGCTCTCGTGATCCATTCTCCCACATGACACACAAAACTTTTTAACGATGCACTGAAGATTCTTATGAGGTAGTTAGATTTTCTGCTCCCAGCTGCGAAAGCTTTTGTTGACTTCGCCGGTGAAATGAAAATGAACCGCATCACTAAAATAATTGATTTTAAAGATAATCGTTAATTGTAATTTGTTCCTTAATCCAGGTAGAAATTTAATGTGGTGTGACCAACCAGCTGCTGTGGTTGCATAAGTTTCTACTTAATTCTCTCTGTATCTATGAAAAAGCTGCAATGCTTCTAAGATGTCTTGATGCTGAAAGTTGCGCCGTACAGTATTTGGATGGTCTTTGTAACCAAGGCTCACAACTGCGATATTTTAACCTGTCTCTCAAGACGTTGAGGTCTGAGGAATATATCCGTTCTTTCTTGACAAAAGCTTCAATAGCCGGTGTGTACACAATTGTTAGCCAAAATGGTCACATAACTTGTGAATTACTGCCCTACACTTTACCGAATTATACCGTAATTTTAAGTATTACTGTTTTGATTATAAACTGCAAAAACCAACTTGTAATTTAGCACACGACTTTAAATTTACTTCTTGTTACACCAGTTACAATTTGTGTCTCTATTAACTCCTCGTTATATAAAAAAGGATATTAATTTATAAAACTAGCACTTGGACAAGACCTAAGTATAATTTCACTGTCGTCAACCATTTTTCAATATTCTACCGAAATCTTTATTTTGTGACTGACACTAATGAATATCACCATAGTGTTGAAATGGAATTTAAAGTACACATCTAATTGTATGATACTCGTATCTCGAGTGCGTCATAAAAAACACGAGTTCATCGTTAGCTCCTGTTACTTCACAACTCACATTACATACGTCTCCCAGCCATTTGAAATTGATACGACCTAAATTGGCTCTTTCGAGGGCCATAAAGTCGATTTAAATATTCTTCGTCGTATTCTCTCTCATATCTAAATATGTATATTGAAGCGTTCAGTCTGAATCGTAGTTAACTCTGTCGACTACCTATTTACTCGTAAGTACATACAATGAAATACAATGTTTTGTACATACAATGAAATACATTCTTTTGTCCCAAAAATCATGGAGCGAGGCAAGTTCAAATGTTGCAAGACGTATATAGTTATAATACAATGTTTAACTCCATTGGAAGCCAAAAACCGTGGATTAATCTAAATTTAAAAGTTGAAATATATGTAAATATTTAAATACAATGTTATGCACTACTGTCAACTAAAAATCTTGGAGTAAGGTAAGTATAAAAGTGACAATACATACATACATGTAAAAGTTACAATATTCGTAAACATAAAAGTTACAGAACAATATTTAACATTATTGTGAGGCAAAGGTCATGGAGAAAGGTAAGTTAAAAATTTCAAATGGTATTTACGCAGCACTAGGGAGAAAGCTTTTCTCAAAGTGCGTCGGTGCGACGTCGTGCGCGTTGATGCGTGTTATTACACACCACAGGCAGCCACCCTTAAATCATTAGGGAAGCGCTTCACGTCGGTTTCTTTTAGCCAATATATAATAACGCCCGTAAACAAATGATAGCAGGTGAGTATTAAAATATACTGTTTTTAAATCCTGTCCTCCAATATCATCAACATCCATCCTTTTATGGTCCTCTTCTCATAATGCAAAAGATTCAGTTCGGCTTAGTTCGGGTTCATACGCCTTAGCGATCATTATAAGGATTTTTGAGGTGGACAGATTTCCTTGCGATGTTTTTTCTTCACCCTTACAGCGAACGATATAGAATCTTATTTCATTAAAATTGGCCGCTATGGTGGGACGCTAAAATGCGATGCATCATAGGGAATCACATTTACCTGGATAAACATACGTACAACCTGATCTACAAGTCTAATTGCCTCAATGGAATATGCAAACTAAGTTTCCCCTGGCTGATAGCTTAACAAACTCAGAGCAAATCACTCCTACAGCCAACTTGACAACACTAATTTCTGTTTCTCATAACTTCACTATGAGAAGTTGCATCCGTCTGTCAAACGCGTAGGAGGAACTTTACTACCAATTATTATGAACGTGGAAATTTTATTTTTAGTATAAAAGGAAAATGAAAAAAAAATATTTTAGTTTGATAGTGATGACATAATAAAATGAATGCATTGAACGATATAAGACCGATGGAGACCGCGACTTGGCAAACGTCGCGTAGGACGCCCTCCGGTTAGGTGGAGTGACAATATACGCAAAGTGGTTGGCAGTCGTTAGATGCGAAGAGCTGAAGATCGAGCTCAGTGGGGTGCCATTGGAGAGGCCTATGTCCAGCAGTGGACGGGAGTAGGCTGATGATGATGATGATGATGAGCGACGTAAGACAAGAGCAGGGCGCGTGGGTACTCATTACAGTAGGACTATGTATAGTAAAACACTGAGACACACCAATGATGATGCGCATAAATACCAATAAGATGAATAAGATGATCACCACTTATTGAATACCATCGATAGGCGGTGATGGCGATAACAACAGTAAATGCTGATGATAACTGCAAATACGTTTTGTAACAATACATTTACGTTCAATACTGTTTTTAATGAGACGAAGGTATAATACGCACGTGCGCAGTGAGCGTCATTTACACGTAGACTGTATTTAGTAGATAATCACTAGATATTCAGACGGGTCTATTGTATTCGTATTGTAATTAATTGAGGTCAAGTCGACACGGCATCGCCGTCTTCCACCGCAAATTAGATCAAGCAACTGATTTGCGGCTGAAAGACTGTGCTAAGTGTACAACGTATCAATCTTAGTGTAAATCAAATGGTTCCAAATATACCTATCGTTTTAATAATTATTACAGAACTTGCAAACATTTATCCCCAGAAAATCTATTGCTACCGTGAAGCAATTTTTTTTTTAATTTTCAACAAAGTCATTACAGGCGTAATATCACGTTTAAGATTTGTATCTTCTGTTTGAAGCATATGGTCTCCGTTCACGTGTACACTAAAAGCGACCTTCTCAATTAGAATCAATTTATAGAAATGTGTTTGTTATGTATGTAACTTGGAATAGGTATATAGATATACTAGATTAGATACGATTTCTAGGTTCTTCTACTGTTCATATTAACATATACTAGTTAGATTGATATTATGAACAATGTCTTTGCTGCCGTCCTTTTGTTAATAAGCTTTTGTTAATAAGCTGTTAATAAGAATATTATTAGTATTAATTTGTAATGCAAATTGATACTAATATTATTCTTAT
>DWDT01002138.1:0-14275 GCA_018245595.1 Microceris scylla | reverse complement strand
TGGAGTTTCTTTCGCCGCTTCTTCTCCATAGTGAAGCATCTTCCGAAGCGGTGGTAGCATCATTTTGACGTACAAAAGTGTTCATAGGAACTAATTTTGAATAAATGAAATTTGAATTTGAATTTGAAATACTTTTGCTACAGGCATGTCAATCATTTATACTTTAATGCGATGCAAATGTCTTGACGCGCCATCTAGTGCTGCTTAGAAAAGAAATAACGTTTCTTATTGGATTGCTTTTAATAGATGGCGCTGTGGGAACAAAAAATATTCAAATTTGTTATAACGTTCGGAAAATAGGCATGTTTAGATTTGACAGTCATTACTTATTTAGGGCTACGAGCAGTCAACCTACTTATGTAGAATAAGGTCCGAAATCATAATATTGCTTATTAGCATGAAATATGAGAAAGAGGAGCAGTTATCACCTAGTGGTTTGAAAGTCAGCGTCTCACTCCGGAAGCCCGGGTGCAAATCTTAGCGCACAACTCTTTAGATATGTGCGTTTTAAGATTACATATCACTCGCTATAATAGGGAAACCTGCGCACCTAAGAGATCTTCAAAGAAGTTCTCTAAAACGTATGATGTGTGCCAACCCGCATGCGCCCAATGTGGCAAATTATGGTCTTAACTGTCTCAATCTGAGAGAAGACCCGTATATAACAGAGGAACGATAAAAAGTTTCGAGAAAAAAATTGGCAAGGTATCGCTGGGGAATACCTAATCATTGCAGCACTTGCCATAATTTACAAAATGTAGTTGTGTAATAAAATATAAATATTTTGTTCTATTAGGTAACTGATATAATTTATATCCTACTGCATGCAGTACCATGGGTTCAAGCAACCATGCCACTATGGGCTATAACCATGGGTTCATATTTGCCTCCCGTAACTTATAACGCGTGCAAGTTACATCTCAGGTTTGTGCATTTTTTGTTAAAATTACTTTGTGAGCAGTAATCCAAGATTATAGTCATAATTTATTTGTTTCTACATAAAACAATAAAATAGTAGTCAAGATACCGCTATTAAACTATTTAAAATTAATGCACAAAACTGTATTGTAATAGTTATATATTGAATTATTTATTTATCTGTTATAATGAACCAATGTGTACAGTATTCTAATTTTAAGTTAAAAATAACTAACATTTATGTTATATTTTTGTTCATACTAAACATAAAGCAATACCGTTATTATTGTTATAAATAGAATAATTATTTGTGTTAAATCTATGGGCTATTATGTTTGGCCGAAACGATTGTTGGGACAATTGGCGAAGGTTGTATTGCTTGTATTGTGTCAAGCGCCATCTTGTGGCACCCATATGTCATTACGTGGAACGAAACGAGCCTACCATAGAACCTGTGGCACGAGCTGCGCCCGCGCTGCGTTACACGCATCAGCAAACAGCGAGTAACTTGAGCAACATACCAAGCAAGGTATCATTCATCAGTCACAGTTGCCCCTACATTGTGAACGGTGCTCTCGCGCGCCGTTCCTTTATGTATTATAACAGTTCGGGGAAGGCCGAGTGCATAACACATAATCATAATGTAACTAAATAACCGTGTACTCTTCATATAATAACTTCCCTTCGTCTTCCTTAGTTACTAACGTCAAGAAACTTTTTATTACTTTCTAAAACGTATTTAATTTTCCGCGTGTGTCTCGCTTCAAGCTCGCGCCAACAAAACGTGTGTGTGTATAAATAAATATAAATTTTAAGTTGTTAAAAAGCTGTACTCGATATGACTATATCGTATGCCGGTGAAGTTCCAAATGGCAGCAGTTTCGGATGTTTCTGGCGGATCCTTTGCAAGTAAGTCTTAAGTGTGTCTATAGAGAGCGAGAGGCGATGGTCGCGGTCAGGCTCGTCGACCCACCACTATTGCGCGGGCTCGGTCGCGGCCTGAACAGCTGTTCGAGGTGACGTCTGACCTACACCATAGACGTAAGGTTTGGCCCTTACCTTCGACCAGTCGTAACCATCGAAATTAATTTATTAAAAGCACCACACGTTCACATTGCGACACGTCCTTCCATTCGCCAGTACTCGCCGACTGTTTACGTCGAACAGTAATCAAAGTTAGCTGCTTTGTTATTACCTGACATATTAGTCGGCAGCGTGGATTAAGAGCGGTCACGGCCTTGGTGTATTCGAGGTGATGAATGTGATTTGCCCGAAGCGAGCCAGCATCGACTCAATGTCTGGTCGTAGTTCGGCTGGCCCTGACAACGAAATGTGGCGAAAGTTAACTGTGACGCATACGACCAATGATTACTTCTCGAATCGATCTTTATGATACGTACAGGTGGCAATTAGCGAAAACTTAATTGTTACATACCAAACAATGACCACGTAATTACTGCACAATAGACTCATTAGAGTCTCGCGTCTTATAAATCGTTTTATGCTATTACTCCTGAACTGTTTCCGTGTTCCTGGTTTTATTTAAATAATTCTCTGAATTTATTCCTTTATACTTAGTGATTTAGCAAAACATTCTTAAATTTATATTATACATATCGCATTAGTTATAAATATTATAAAAACCTCTAGACACATGCTTTTTTCAATTATCTATATCACATTAAATACTCCTTACGGAAATTCAGTGGGTACCGCTACTTTTATAATAGCTAGTAACCTACTGAAATTCACATTGTCTATTTTTATAATTGATAAACGAATATACAGATTGAATACAACGGCACGGTTAGTAAAAAAAAACCACGTTGAAAAATATATTAGTACTACATTTTAGACGTGTCTGACTCAATGTCGACAGCACAGACTCCTATACGGTCAAGTTTTCCATTCCGAGGGCATCAACCTAATATATTTAAGCCAAGATAACATTGAAAGACGAACCCACCTTGTTATTTGCGTAATGTAGGGACTATCACTGTTGCCTCTGCTACAATCGACATAAACAAAAAAATATATATTCTGGTAAGTGCAACCTTAACGCTTAAAATGTAAAAAATAACATTTGAGTCATAATTAAAACATATTTTTTAATTGCAATTAATTTTAAAATCACACTCGTTATGTTCTTAATTCGCGACACCTTAGACTTGGCTGAATGTGAAAATATGTTATACAATATATTTTACTGTAGTTATGCAATTAGTGAGATCGAATTTATAAGCAAATTAATATTATAAAACTTTCTATCGGATATTTTATTTGTATATATACATAGATAGATAAGATATGTATAAAATTAATTGAATGTTATCAAATTATATTCACTTGCAAGGCCGGTCACCGTTAGAATTGGTAATGAGATAGGCCGCTAACTCCGCAGCCTGATTAGCAAGGTTCTATGAAGGCCATTTTATTAGCAAATTTTATTACCACTTTGGTATTCCGTTTGTAAAAAATATTGCAATGTGGCTTCGATTGCGCTTCAATTATTCACCACAATTTCCTTACTCTGTAAAGGACATATTATGTACATACGTATGAAGCGACATTAAAAGGATTTTTTTTAAATCATGACGATGCAATTTTCTTGCTGACTTGGAACTATCCTTGTCAGCAATTTCTCACATTTTAATACCGTTAGAATGTATTGGTTTCATTTGCGTGAAATGTCTCATCGCTTATTGTAGTAAGCACTAGAAAGTTCGACAACGTATCGATCAGAATTCTTAGTAAAATAATTACAATGCGATGCCAATATTTAAGTGAAGTACATATTAATTTATTCTATATATATTGATCCACGTTGGTCGCGAATATTCTTTTTATGAAATAATGTTAGGCAGATAAAACAACTTGTTATGTCCA
Source organism: Microceris scylla (assembly GCA_018245595.1). NCBI lineage: Eukaryota > Metazoa > Arthropoda > Insecta > Lepidoptera > Hesperiidae > Microceris > Microceris scylla. The sequence continues at coordinate 10,471 of DWDT01002138.1, read as the reverse complement.
TTCACCTAAATTGAAGTCGGTTGTGTGTATTTGGGACAAAATGTGTTAGAACGGAACTAATCCAATTAATTAATTAGGCTCACTTACTATATAGCTATTTCAAACATATTGAAGGACGAATGGACGCAGTTCAAATGGCAAGTGTTTCTTAAGATTGTTATACTGAATTTTGGATACAATTTTTGACACGTGCAACCACTGTTCATTAAGTGAAAAATAATGGCAGTTCTCGGACACCTTAGATTTTTCATATTTTTGAACTAGTTAATGTACATTTGTAATAAGTTTTTTCACCGATTTCAGAAATCTGCAGGTTCCCAATTCATCTGCGTATTGCTTCATACTAAGTTATTTTTATATAACTTTATCATCATCCGAGATCAGGTCACTGCCTCTCCTAAGACGTGCTACTCTGCAACGGCTTCAGCTCCCCTCTCTTTTTGTTTGTTACAACATATTTCCTTCGTTATTTCACGATTTATTTCAATTTTTCTCGATAGAGTCCACAGCTGAATGCTGGCCCAACTTTAATTTAATTCGTATTGAACTTTTTTATTCGAAGATACACCAGGGGATACCAGATAGATGAACAAAAATAAAGAATTAATGGCGTTCTGGTTGGGGTTATAACATTTCGGTACTAGCGAGGTTTCAAAAAACGTTTCAATTTCAAACGTTCAAAAAAATTTCAATTTGCGCTCCTGTGCGCTTCCATGATCAATTTTTTTTAATACCGTTCACTGAGTCTATTTTTTTAAGGGACTGACACTTTTATTTTCCGTATTTTCCTGTCCGTTCTTTGTTTGAGGAGCGTGTTCACAGCGTCTAGCTGTATAAAAAAAGAAAAAAGGAATTGAAAAAATTGAAGACTTCATAGACACAAATGCAACTTAAAATAACTGAATATTTGAAACAACTACACTTGTGCCTCTAAAAGCAATTAAGCAATTACTGTATCTGCATAAATTACTAAATAAATAAATATAATTGCTAATTTTTAAACACCAATTCACTAAATACTATTTTCAAAAGATTCCTCAGTGCGCTCAGTTTATTATTACCAAATTATGTATTTACGATTTCAAATACAATTAAGCTTCATAGAATATACATAATTATAATTCTTAACATTTTATTTCATTTTTTAAATACGAAGGCGTCGTCTAAATTCAGGTACAAATACAAAAATAGCACTTAATAATTATATATTAAATCAGTACATAAATGATAAGTATAAATTGATCCCTTTAACTAAGCGAAACGATCTCTTCTATGACGAAGAAATGAAAATCTAATAACAATAAAGTTTAGGGTTGGATAAACCAAAAATAGATCTGCAACTCACAAATATCTGCTTCTTACACTCCACCTATATATATTATACAAAAGTGATCACGAAATATAATGTAACTTTTCATTTTTATCATAAATTATTTTTTCTTATTGAGTGAAAGCGTAGAAAGTCGCTGTATGCATTATGGGCAACAAGTTTTCACTAGATACATTTTTTGGATTCTTCTTTTGGACATTGATGTCTATAAAACTGCCCACATTTGCAGTTGAAATTGGTAAAAATCGAGTAATATTAGTTATATCGATTGTCTTTAACTATTACTTACAAGAAGATAAACGAAACGTAACATACATACGTTTAGAAATAAAAATTTCATGTTGTAAATTTGAAAAAATCTTGAAATTCCGAGGCGTGCATATTTATGAACGCCATGGAATTTCGCTGCGCCACAATTTTATGCATAAAAATATTTAAACTATTATTAGATATAGGCATATTAGCAAAACAAGTTGGACATGCTCGTAAACTGACGTGTTTTTTTGGTAATCAACATAAACTGGACGTCATAAAATATTACGATTGTAAAAACACTGTCGATCTTCTGGTAGCAATTATTACGTACAAGGATGTTTTTTCTTTTTTTAAACACATGGCTCGGCAGTACAATTATTTAACGGTTGGGCCAGCGGACCGGATAAAATGTTATGTTGTTCATAGGAGTATTTTACATATTTTTTTATTGATGATGTTTCTTTATTATTGGATAAGTATATAGGTACTCGTAGATAAACCTATTTTCCTTATTCTTAATCCTCTCTTGCCTGAGGGCAACGCTGTAATTGTCAAGGATCCTACTCCTTAATCAGGTTGCATTGGATTGTTTTACTTTCGACGTTGTTAATATTATTCAAATGTGACATTTTTATCGATATTTCACGTGTGAAATTTCCCGTTAAAATTCTTAGAAAGCGCCAGAGCATATTTCTTGGAATATATCAATAAACAAACCGCTGTGCGCAATATTGATAAATGTTTTAATAAAAAAATGTTGACAGCAAGAATTTTGCAACCGATGACAGTTTCTATTTTTCTGAAGTAATAATAGTACTCACCTAATGTTTTTGTATACATCTGAGTAGTACAGTACAATGTTGTAAGTTTCTACCAGGGGACTACGTTTTCATAATGTTTTTCATTCCAATCAGGAATGGGAACATCTTAGATGCCCGGTGACTTGATGGTAAAATAGTCTAACCCTTGTCACAGGCCCGCTAAATGGTTACCTTCAAAATAAATGTCCTAGAAAGCGAGCGGGGTACTCACGGGGTATTGCAAGTCGCGTATCACGCCCATTCTTCTCGTAGGACACTATTATAAATAACACTACGTTTAAAAGCAGGCTTGTACTTCCCCGAAAGGGTGAGCAAAGGAGTGTAGTTTTCACACGTTGCCCTCATAATTTTATATGTACCACGATGTAATAGGCGGTGAGCCTATTGCTCTATAATAGGCACAAGTCCAGACTCCTACTGGAAGCTACTACTGTAAATTTCAAATTAAAAACCCAACAGTATTCGACCCGAGGATCGAAGCCAAGACCTCTCGATCAGTAGTCATGTTTACGCCCACGAGTGTCAACGACAGGTGAGACAGTCGATATGCAATATATGTACGTGCATATATACGAGTACTATTATAGACTCAAGGTGTTACTTCACGTTTTATGCTTGCTTATTAATATTTATTTTTTCTTTTGGAATGAAGGAAAACCTCCATCGTAATATGTAGCTTCCAAATATGCATAATTATGATTGTGATAAACATTTTCATGTTTAGAATACAAATAAAAAATATTGTTAATGTTTCTATAACAGCTCACTTTATCAATATTGGGTGAGTTTAGATGTTGCTAGATTTTTAAAATTTTTTTTATGCTTACCAAAGACAATGAGACCCCGGTCAATTTCCTAATAGGATATAATCAAAGCGTTATTGTGCCCGTAACCACTGTCCTTGACTATCGGAACTGGTTTCGTTTCATTTTGTATGGTTTATTTGACTCGAAACTTTTAATATTATGCGGTGCTTTAAATAAATATTACATGGTGTACGGCTCGGTTGATCGCCATCAACATTGCAAGACTACGTAAATCTTTCGATTATACCGACACAGTGTACAGCACGCGACCGAAACGAGTCGTGAGCCATAGACTCGTATCGAATTATGTTACCAGTTACCACCGGAATTGAAATAATATTTTTTTATTTACGCTTTTAGAATTTTTGACGATTCACGTGTTAGAAATAAAAATATAAAATTCAATTTAATAATTAGTAATTTACTTAAAAATTACTAATTTAGGAGCGGAATAAGAATGGGATGTTCGATTGACACATATGTATTGTATTCGTTTTGATAGATCAAGATTTTTGCTAGTGGACAGTTGCGACGGGCCTCGAACATGACTTCAGGAATAAATCTTTAGTCCAATTGGTACTGTTTATTAATAAGATTACTCCGTAAGGGATCTGGCGTGGAGATATTTATGTATGTATTAATAAGATATCAATTTGTTAAATCATCATCATCATCAGCCTATCTTAGTCCTCTGCTGGACATAGGCCTCCCCAAAAGGCCCTCCCCTTAAATATTAATACATAAATACATATTTGTATCAGCTGAGTTGTCTAGTGCAATTAATACTGATTTTTATCCGTCCTTCTCGAAGTTTGTAAGATACTAATGGGTGCTTTTGAAGACGGACAGTGACATGCCTGATGTCGGCCACATAAGCCTTCAGATCGAAACACAAACCTGCATGTACATTTAGTTTACATGCAAAGCAATATAAAAAATTACAGGACGAACTAATTAAAAATGAACCAAACGGAAAAGACATACTTACTTACAAATTATACATTAATGTATTCGTAAATAAACAAAGAGAACTATAATATCAGCAATAATGGACGAAATAAAAACATATGAATGTTGGTTATTTATTTTTCACATATAATATTTATTCCTTAACTAGCTGTGTTCGCATGTAATCTTTGTTCGCGTGAAATTGATTTTTTGACGTAACCGGTACAGCCATATTGGACTTTATGTGTATGATTTGTTTTGCACTAAACCTTAAATTATTTTCTGGTAGAAAAGTAGAGTTACTCCGTGTAATATCAGCTATCTATCAGTGAAAGCCGGTCCTGCTATATTCCATTTTATGCGTTATATTTTTTGTACGGAATCCTAAAATATTTTCTTAAATAAAAAAGCTTAAGTTATTCCTTATAATATACAAATGTATCTGCCAGTAAGAGTCCCACTGAAATCTGTTTCACCGTTTCGCTGATTACTTGGAACAAAGAAACAGTCAAGAAAAAATTAAAAATAGCGTCTTTGTAATAAATATTATGTTCCGTACATACTTCCACATGCACACATTAAAAAGCTATTATTTTGATATCTTAAACAGACACATTAATTTGTATGCATGTACATATATTATATAGATGATGGTGTACATGTCAATCGACTGCAGGAACCAATGATGCCCATTACTCTGGAACATTACTTACCCAATCGATGGGCGACTAAAAATCCTTACAAATTCCCTGGCATAGACAGATAGGATGTAAATAAAATTACTCAAATAAAAAGGAAATTGGTGACTACCACAGACAATTAATAAAATATACGTTACCGCAGACAATTAATAAAATGTACGTAAATGAGTGTTTTTATTGGTTTTGTGAAAATGTAATAGGCGACGAAAAAGTAATGTACGTCGATTAGATATGGTTTGAATGTTTTTAAAATTAATTGGCTTTTTTTGCTATGTAAATGACCGCCATTTACGAGTTCGATATGGTTTATCTTACAAATAAATATTGAGCGTCTTTCGCGAGCCATACATTTTTAAATCTTAATTTTTTTTTAAACATCGATAATGTTTTATATTCTAACGAACGCAAATAAAGAAGACTTTCTGATTAGAATTATATCAAATTTAATTGTTATTCGCTAGAAACGATGTCCGGTGTCTTCTGTCTATCGTCGTGATAAATGTAGTTTGACCTAAATATTTCATATCGAGACTGAAGTTGGATACTTTTTAATTCTTATCATAATTTTAGGCGGTCCGCCTATAAAAACGATATCACTATTTAATTAAGCTCATCAGAGTCAGAAGTATCTTAAACTAAACAAAATACTACGCGAAACACGTACTTTACACTATTCTGCCTACCTCTTCGGGGATTACAGGTAATAGAATTATTAGATTTTTTTATCTAATAATTCTATTAACAAATAAACACTATTGAAATATTTTTAAACATGTACATATTTGTAGCTGCTAGCCTTTAAAATACAATTAAGATTAATTGTTTTTAGAAATACTTAATTTCCACAACGTCATAATCATAAGCGAATATAATTCAAAAGTACCTAAAACGTATTTCAGATTTTAGTTAAGGATACACATACCTCGATGTCTTAATATGAACACACCTTTGCCACCCCGCCCGTGTGGTGCACTACAGGGATGCAGCGCACCTCACTCAAACATCCATAGCTACTCGTATGTACGTATAACGGTTATTGATTGGACCCACGGTTCGCTCAGTCTGACGGGATTTCAGTGAATAAGGGTACCATGTACGAGCGAACTCGTTAATTAAGTTACATTTCTGATTTATAACAAAATACGTTGAATCTACGAAGTGTTAAATCATGTTAAAAAAACATCCAGTTAGGATATTATTGAGATATATTTTGTTATATACAAATTATACTTTTTGAATAAGCTTGGTTTGTTTGTATCGACGGACAGATATCAATTTGCCTGAGTGCAGCGTGGTGGATTATGCTTTAAATCTTTCGCAGCTCCGAACGAGATTGGTTTCCAATAGTGGGGAAAAAACGATTAAAACATATACTTATTATTATTACAATTATTAAAAGTAACAATATTGTTGATAGATGTTTTCTCTCCAACATTATTCATATTTTTAGGTTAAGTTAGTGACACACTATGTCTAGATAATACGAATATTTATTTTGTATGTCTCTGAATCTTTGTATCGTAGGAATCATGTCAACTTTTATGTTTTAATACATTTTATTCAATTTATTATTTGAAAACTCATTCAATATTAGAACATTATTTCATCTAACAAAACTGCGGCAACGTAAATTTTTTTCATACATAAATTTATGTATATATTGCGTATTATTATTAAACATTTTTACAGAAAAAATTATAAAGGCAAGCGGATTGGTACTTAGTTGAAATGTCTTACGGAAACGTAAAACCACCTTGCATAGATTAATACACTGAACAAATGAAAAATACTGACGTAGACGTAAGAACACACACATAAAATGTTTAAATGCGCGGTCTCAACTAATAACACTTACCTTATGTTAGTGTTCACACGTCTGTTATGGATTTCAATCGGCTAATATTTGCGTAAAGTCGCCTACGGTTATAAAGTTTAAATATTTCGTAATACCTGAGGACTATGATCATTTTCAATCTTTGTCGTATTAGAATATTATTACGCTGTAATACCTAATATCACACGTCCAGTTCTAGAATGAATAGCACCCTTCTGAAGTGACCCTTTTGACTGTATCTGCAAATACAAAAAAGACTTATTATAAAAAGGCGTAAAGTGAATGGTTAATAAATCTATTATAATTATTATTTCCTTACAGATCTATATTACGTGGGTGCGGGCGGGTATTAGTGCATAAACCAATATTTTAATATTCATTCTAAACGGATACAGAGAATTACCTACAATCGTAAGACCTAAATCGATTACTTGCAACATTTTTGTAACACCGGTACTTCTTTTATAATCCCTTTATGAAACAATGGGTATGTGATTATGCATAATGGTTTCGTAATCATTAATTGTGTTATATCAAATACAAATGAGTGTCTACGGATCGCGAAGGTGATTTCGATTTAAGGTCTAATAGTTTCAATATGGTGTCGGTTACTAATTGGTAATTTATATCTAACTTAGCCCAAGAAAATCTTGTATCTCGTATTCACATATTCTATCGACATCACATTACATAGTCTAATTAGAATATATTAAACAAACGATCAGAAAATACAGTTCGCAAGTTGAATTTAGTTTTCAGCATTACAGTATCGTTTACAGCTGTTTTACGCGGTAAACATATATATCTCAATTTATTTATGTAATTTTGTTTACATATAAACGTATTTGCTATTGCAACATACTACATCGTTGGTTTAGTTTAATTTATAAAGACAACGCTAACGCTGCGTAACGACAATAAACTGTTCAATAAAATTTATATTTTAAATAAGTTACAGTTTCCAACTTCAATTGTAGTTGGAAACTGTAACTTACTAATTACTTTAATGTCATTTTCATTAGTCTTATTGGATCGATGCACCCTACACAGAGTCAGCGCTTGCGCAGAACAGATCGCTTCGTCGCTTGATTAGATTTGCGGACGAGGCTGACTTCTCGCGTAGTGAAATACATGCATTCAGAGGCGGCATAGTCAATGCTTGCTTTATACACTATAAGTGCTGCTAGCCAGAACTAGATCCAGGGACTCAAGTACAACTGTTTTAACTGCGTCATCGTTACCAGCTCATTATTCTATGTACTTTTTCGTCGCGATGTTATTACCTGAAATACCATTGTCTAATTACGTATCTGTGTAAAAACATTTGTAAAAAAACGGTCGTTTACCCAATTCTTTTAAAGGAGGTACTAATTTTTTGCCGACGAACTATGGGTACTGTTATTTTGATATTCGTGTGTTAATCAAAGTCACAAACAATGAACGTCACAATGTTAGCACGCGGTCGGATTAAAAGCAGAATAGTGTAACTTCTGGGGAAACCGCTTTGTTTTTGAGTTCGGAATTAAAATGTCATTGATGACTAAAGGTTGTCAATGACGGAGTTATAAAATATACAAGTATATCAATCTACTATCCTGTTATATACAGAAAGCTACAACGGACGGCAACTATAATATAATATACATATATATCGATCTAGTCATATTTTGACAAGGACGACAACGACATATTTTAAATATGTTTTAGCCTGTTCTATTTGCGTAATTCTCATATATCTAACTTTTGTCCTCATATAAAGCGTAAGGAATAAGGGGATTTTCAATCGCCTATTAATTTTTAGAAATTTATGTATGAATGATCATTATTGTATAAAAAGGTTAAATAACAATTATTTTTCCTATTAACAACTTGTCATTGGAATTTGTTTGCGCAATATGTTTAAACCCAGCGTATTTAAATTTGAAATTCGAATTCGTATTTCGTATCGCAATATGATGGTTGGCAACAATCAGATCAAAATTATAAGTCGATTTGGGCCAGTGACAAAATTTATTGTCCAATGTTAGGAATGGCATTCTAATTTTATTGTGTATATTTATATGTTTAACAAATAAACCCTACCTTTCAGTCCGGTATAAAAAAATAAAAAAAACATATTTTTATATTTCTAACCTTAGTAGGTACTTATCATCCCCGCTACCCACATTCTAGACGTGATACATTTGTAGACGTGTCCATGATGCAAGGCTGCCTGTTACATGTTACGCCCGAAGATTACTAATTGGAGTCTTTGAGGCGATAGAATAGATCAAGTTAATTAGATTGGCATTTCGCTAGACGAGTTCATATTCCAAGCAGACGAGAGGTGTTTTGATATTATTTTACTTGAGAATAATTGTAGACATACTCTGCCGGCTAAAAGTTTAAGACCACTTGTTAGAATCTTTGTCACCAACAAAATATTTCAGAAGTATGATTAATGAAAATATTTCAAAATATTTCTGTGAATACGTTTTTTTGTAAATTTTTAACTTATCCTATAAAGGTCTATTGTTTGAAAACATCAATTTAGATTGCCGCGAAAGGACCGGATGGTCAGCCATTATAATATTTTTATGAACTGCCCATTGCTAATTATTTTGATTTTGTTTCGTGTTAACCAAAATTCAGGATTATTTTAGCGTCTTAAAATATATATATATATATATATATGTGTGTGTGTGTGTGTGTGTATATATATATATATTATTCGAGTTTTCACGGAATTAATCCTTCTCTATCGTATTTATTCTGAGCTTGTGGTTATTACAGTAAAGACATCTTAAAATGGTAAAAGTACGCGAAATTAACAATGAAAGTCGTGCTGTTATAGTTGCTTTACACAACGAAGGCATATCTGACGTCGAACACTTGTGTTCATAACATAATAACCCATACAGGGACACTGGTTGTAGTCAAAATTGTCCGTGATCGGGAAGACCGGGAGCGACCACTTCTCTCGAGGATCATTTTATCATAGATACCAGCAAGCGGAATAGACGCCTAACAGCACTAGAAAGCCACTAAGAAGTGAACAAATCCTGACCTAAACCTATGTCATTGACGACAATAAGAAGACGATTGAGAAGGCTAAGTTATTTGATTGCGTCGCTGTTAGGAAACCACTACTAAGGCTACAAAACAAAAAGAAACGAATGCAGTGGGCCCTTGCCCATCGAGACTGGACTAAAGAAGACTTAAAAGAAGTTCTTTGGACATATGAATCCAAATTTGAAATATTTGGATCAAAACAACGAATTTTTGTTCGTCGTAGCGCCAAGGAAAAAAGGATGCCAGACTGTGTGATGCCAACAGTGAAGCATGGTGGTGGTGGTTATAATCTGGGGATGCTTCTCGCGCCATGAAACTGGAAATTTGATACACGTCGAAGGAAGGGCAGTATAAACGAATACTGCAGCAAAGTGCCGTTCCGTCTGGTATAAGATCCAAAATATAGTTCGAAATTATACAGAGGTTTCTTAGAACATAAAGAAATAAAAGGGGTGTTAAAAACATGGTGTGGCCCCCTCAGAGCCTGGACGTTAACCCAATTGGGCTTTTGTGGAAAGAGCTTGATATGTGTGCAGTTGTTGTCCTTCCTCGAAAGAAGACATGCGGAATGTTTTACAAGAAGGCTGGAACAATATTCCACAAGATACGCTTGAAAAATTGATTGGCAATTTTTTCACGAAAAATCTGTTTATAATACGAACTTCATTTTTAACTTAAATGGTTTATATTTTTTATTTGCTTTTTGATTTGTGTGTATCAATACG